>MU226020.1:1618414-1637267 GCA_018584345.1 Thuja plicata
CCAATAATATTGTGACAAGTGTCACAATTTGATGCACTTGAAGAAGCACAATCCATGTGCTCTCTTCTAGTGGAATCCTGACCTCTCTTCAGCTTTGCATCTGAACCACCCATTTTCAACCCTTTTTCTATAAATAGAAGGCATTTTTGAGAGAAAATGGCCCTCATTTTTAGAGTTAAATTGCATTGTTATGCTATTTAGATATCTATAGCATTTTAGTTTCAATTCCATGAATTGTTATAATGTCAGTCAGTTTTCATAGCTTAATTACATGCTTTCTAATCATTTAGCTTAGTTTTCAATTAAATCTCTCATTCTTAGGAGTGTATTGTCACTGAATGGTGCATAATCTGAGGGCATGATTATGGCATTTTTCAAACTCTTCCTAGATAGGGAGAAATAAGTCAGTTTTAGTGGTTTGTATCTATTCATTTCTCTTTTATGCTATTTTTCACTAATCTAATGACTTATTGAAGTGTTGTGTTGCAGTTACTAGGTGCATCATTTGACACTCATAGATAAATATACCCTTCCTTAATTCGTGGTGAATAATTGTAAAATATACAATAGAAATATGGGCTAACAACCCAACTACCGTAGTGAAATTACGTGCAAATAGTGGCAAACAACCTGACCACTATACGTGTCTTTTATAAAATCTGGGCAAACCAGTCAACCAACATACTAAGCATTTTTGTGGCAATTTTTATACGCTTGACGGGACATATTCGCCAATTGGTGAATAATCGCCGCTAAAAAAATCCCTAAATAGGATAGGACCCATATTGAGTTTAAAGATAAAATAGTATAATGGAAACACTAAAATAAGAGCCTAAAGAGGAGAGTGTTCATATTAAAAATAGAACAAGAGTCATGTTCTTTAATTAAGTATTATTTAAATTTAAAATGTTCCCAATTAATGCACATCAAAATGATAAAGCCAAAATGAGTGCCAGGAGAGTGTGAAATTGGACTCACCTATTAAGGGAGCACAATTTATGACACCAGAATAATTTAATTATTCTTCTTAATGTTGGAATAATTTTCCATTGCACTAAAATCTTTAACTATCAACACCTAATACAATCACCATATTTAACTCGACCCAGTTGAGGTGGTTAATCCATGTCATGAGTCCTCAAGGAGGTGTTGACCACCAAGTCAATAGTCTTCCCCTAAAAATCAACCAAGCCTTTAACACACACTGATGAGAGACTCAAACCCATGACCCAAGGCTTTGATACCAATTGATGGAATCATTTACTATTGTACCAAAAGATCCAACTATCAATGCTTAATACAAATGCCAGATTCAACTTGACCCACAAGAGGTGTTTAATCCCCAAGGAGGTATTGACCACCAAGTCAACACTTGAATGGATACATACATGTGGACATGAAAATTTCATGAAATATGGGGTTGGGGAAATGTTTCACTTGTAGTATGAACATCATGACCTTGAATTTTCATCATGATCATTCTACTAGTTTAGTTGTGTTTGCATTTTAGAATAAAATTTAATAAACAAAATTAATTAAACCTCCTAAAATTTACTTGAGTATCAATGTTGAGTATTTCATTTAGAAAATAATTTTTCATGAACATCTCCTCTGCAGCTAGTGTATCTTACATAGTTGCATCTTGACTACTCTCTGCAGTATATGTGCAAACAATGTCGCAAGATTGACATAAAAGAGTTAGAAATCAAGACCTAGAATACTCACCCACATTACATTGTACTAAAGGAGTATAATATGAGGCCTAGAATACTTACCAACATTAAGTTGTACTAAAGGAGTAGAATACTATATAAGGTTCTCAATGAACAAGATAATCGAGTATAAGATGTCCATCTTAACAATGTCGTTCACAAAAATATAAAAAATCATAGGTCTACCCAACGGTCTTAGTGTCAGGCTTGTGTCTCTTTGTGCCCCCACATCTACTGTCAAAATATAAAAAATCAAAAGAAGTTTGCAATATGTTTGAGGAAAAAATCACAATAGAGCTTCCTCAAAAATTATTTTGGCGTGCATGTTGTAGTTATTACATAGAGGTTGGTTAAAAGCCATCCAACACCTATCTTTAAAATTAGCAGTCTGCCCCTCTTGACGCCCCTGATGCTCGCCGTGGCTGGGATTGGCCTCCTGCCACTTCTTCCAAGTTTCCCCACCTGGCGCTTGCTATCTCCCCGCCTTGGGCGGATGACAAAGAAAAAGAAAAAGAAGATGCTGATAATGATGGTTGGTCACTTCCTGACCCTCCTATCAATCCCACTAAGAAGTGGGGATCGGATGATAAAGATCCTCCACCTTCTGCTGCTACTGCTCTTGCTGCCTAATGGCATTATGTTTTTTTTTGATGAATAGTTTTATGTTTCCGGCTTAGCCGTGTGAACTCTGCGGGGTGATTTATTTATCCCCCGGCCCCTTTTTTGTGAATATGTAACTTTTATATTTATTAATAGAAAGGAACTATTCATCAAAAAAAAAAAATTACTCTTTATCCTTTTATGGTGATACCAATGGATATGGAACCTAGTGCATCCAATTGCTAAGGGTTTATTGATTTGTGGATTGGTGAAGAGGACACAAAGGTCATACTTGTTAATTTTATTTTTCTTTACTTGCTTAAAGGCTAGCTTATTTGTGTAAAACTATTTTTATTCTTCCCTTTTATAAGACCAAAAATAAATTTTCTCACTCAATGATGCTACATGAGACATGATAATTTTCAAGGAATCAACAAGGGTTTCCTTATGAGGATTTGTGTCAGAGATATCTCTCAACCTTATAATCAATTTCTCAAGTTATTTTTTTTTCTATTTCACCTAGTATGTTTTCTTGTGTTCCTTGGGGATGTCTATGAGTTAAAGAAAGTATTTGTTGTGGTTATTGGTCATGAGGGTCTTCATGAGGAGGTGATGGAGGATTATCAATATTTGGAGGTGGAATATCAATCCTAAAAAGTTGAAACAATTTTTAATTAAAAAATTAAATATGTAGTTTAATCAATATTTGACCCTAAAATCTAGAAATACCCATCTCTTTGACCCTCTTGGTGTCTTTGCAACATTCCAAATGATAAAGAGCTACAACTTGGAGGTAAAAAATAACTAATAAATTTGGCGAGAATAGGTTGAAGGACATTATAAAAATGGACCATAGGGAAGAAGCATCAAAAAGTGAAATAATATTTTTTTTCTTTTTATGCTAATTGTACCATTTGGCACGTGCCAGACCACTTCAAAATGACTATGCCCTAGGCTTGGTCATCTTGAGAAATTTGGGGCACACTAAATGCTTTTTTTTGGACTAGAAAGATAATTTTGGCATATGTTTAGTAACATATCTTGGTATACCCTATGCCTTGAGATTATTTTTCAGATTTGATATTATCCATTGTAGGAGTTCCTAAATATATATGTACTTTATTGATATATTTGACATAGGGAGCCTTATTGTAGTTTATGTCTTAATATGGGATTGGAATGTGTTTAATAATGTTGGTTATACCTTGTAGGTATGGAGGGTTGGATGCAATATCATGTGTTATGGATGGCATTTTTAACCATGTGGGTTTCTTTTCTTCATAAAAACAATTCAAAGATTTTGTTATCAGATTGGACTTGATGCTCATGTTGTTGGATTGGTGGATCTTCTCCTTAGCTTTATCCTTTTCATCCATAGGTATGTTGAAGGATGAGAGGAGTTCTTTCTTGAGATGGTGGTTTCTTTCATTTTATTACAGGTATTTTTCTGAACATTCACGTGGTTTTATATATGACCATGTGATGATGAATTTCATTGATTGACCGTTATGGAACATATATGACAAGTGGGTGAATGTTATGAAGGAGCATCTTGTGTTCTTGGAAATCCTATATCAACAAAAAAATATGTCTATTTTGGTTCGGTAGCCTATTGGAGACTGCTCGATAAAGTTCTCGGTAACCGTTCTTGTTGGTTAGTTGAAGGTTTGTTGTTTCACGACTCGAGCTCAGTTACCTGTTTTGTTTGGTTTCACCAATAGGGTCTCGGTGGTTTTTATTGGCTACTCGGTGATTTTTATCGACTGGTCTCTGTGCTCGGTAGTCTTTCTCACCGAGTTGGTTTTCAAATGTTGGATCTTCTGGCTAACGTATGCATTTAATTTTTGTAGCGTAATTAATGTTGGGTTTCTCATTGGTATGCGTGTGGACCTAAATCTAGGTATTTGTTGTTTCCTATATTGGATCTTTGGTGCCAACCTCTTTTGTGGTCTCTTGTATATATTTAGTTTCTGTTCTTAGTTTTGGCAGTAGTTTGGAGGTAGGAATTTGATAGAAGATTTGGATCGCAAGTCTGTGACCTTACATGTATGAAGATTATTATATAAATATCTAAATGTATATGGTAGTAACCGGGAAGGCCTTACAACCTAACATGTCTGATGTTTGATGAAATAAATAGAATATTATGCTTTCTTTCTCTCCTTTTCTATGTTGTTGCTTCCAAGTTGGTTTGGATAGCTGGAAGTGCCTTGGGCTATGGTTGTCTCTACCCTCCTTGCATGATGTGGTATCAGAGTGAAGGTGAGATATGAGGTTCCTTCTTGTGAACCCTAGTGATATTTTTGTAGGGTAGCAGATTGCAATTTGACCTACAATTACAGAGGGTTTCAAGATGGTTTTTGGGAGAGGAAACGTAGATCTAGGCCTAGCTGAATTTCTTAGATAGATTGTTACAAGATTGGAAGCTATTGAGACAGCCCAATGCAGAGGAAGACATCTTGAAGATGTTAGTGATGATGAAGTTGAAGAAGTGTAAGGAAAAGTTGCACCTGCATCTGTCATGGATCAGGAAGAAGAGAGATTCCTATCACCATTGACAAGTTTTAAGTCCATACCTCATTTTAATCCTCCTGAGTATAGTGGAAAGTTGGATTCTTATGAGTTGATAGACTGGATAACCAAAATGGAGAAATAATTTGAGTATGAGAATGTATCATAGGAGAAAAAGGTGAAGATTACACGTACAAGTTTGAAAGGTCATGCATCCTTGTGGTGGGAGCATATGCAATTGGATGGAAAGAAGGGTAAAGACAAGATCAAGGTATGGGATAAGATGATAAACAAATTGAAAGGTAAGTTTATACCTTGTGAATACTAGATTAACCTAATTAGGAGAATGCAAAGTTTGAAGTAGAAAGATATCTCGGTAAAAGATTACACTGAGTAATTTTACAGATTCAACTTCAGATCTAGACATGTTGAAGTGAAATTGAAAGAATAGAAATATATTTGAATGGATTAAGAAGTTCTATACAAGAAGAGATTGGCTTGGTAAAGATGGAGATCATTGAGGAGGCATATCAGTTTTCCCTAAAATATAAGGAGAAATTGAAAAAAAATACATGAACAAAGAAAAAGACGAAGAGGTGGTAGAATCCCTGGAGGAAGAGGTATATCTTATGGTGAAAATAGTAGATCTGATCAAGATAGGAAAAATCAAGACACACATCAAGACATAGGAAATAACGAGTGGAAAGGTGGAATTTCATTCTGAGGAAGAGGAAACTACTCCCGAGGAGGATATAGAAGAGGAGGGTTACAAGGTACTTGTTACAATTATGGTGAACAAGGACATAGAAATTTTGAGTGTACACATGCAAGCAAGAAATTTGGTCATAGAAAAAATTATTTGGTGCAAGAAGAGTCACTGAATGAACCTAAGAAGGAAGGAAACCTAATAGTAAGAAGAATATTATGGAGTGAGAATAATAAGCAAGATCCTGTAAGGAAAATTTTGTTCAAGACCAGATGTAGAGTTGCAGATAAAGTTTGGAAAGTAATTATTGATAGTGAAAACTCAGAGAATATGGCATCAAAGGAAATGGTCAAAAAGTTAAAATTGGAAAGAATGAAGCACCTACAGCCCAATCATATTTCATGGATCAAGGATGAGAATACATTAATGGTAAGTGAACGATGTTTTATGAATCTGAAAATTGGAAAGTATTATGATAAGGTGTTGTGTGATATTATGCCTATGGATTGTTATCATATTTTGTTGGGTAGACCTTGGAAATATGATAGACATGCTATACATGATGGAAGAGTAAAGAAATATACTATTTAGGTTAATGGTAAGAACAAAATTGTGTTACCTTTGGCTGAAGAATTTGTTGGTGAGATATGTACATCTTTAAAAGTTTGTTTGATGGAAGGTAGATAGTTTGTTAAGGATTTGAAAAGGAATGACATCTGTTATGATTTGATTCCTAACAAACCAAGTAAGAACACAAAAGATAAATTTTCAGAATTATTTGAGAAATTGCTCACCGAGTACAGGGAGATCATTTTAGATAATGTACCTGATGGTTTTCCACCAATGAAAGACATTAGTCATTGTATGGATCTATTTCCTGAAGCTATTTTGCCAAACAAGGCACCACACTGATTGACACCAACAAAGAATGAAGAACTCAACTGACAAGTTCATGAGTTGTTGAACAAGGGTTTGATCAGAGAAAATTTGAGTCCATGTGTAGTACCAACAATTTTGGCACCTAAGAAGAATGGAGAATGGAAAATGTGCACTGATTCAAGAGATATTAACAATATAATAGTTAAGTATAGATTTTCTACACTGAGGATGGATGATATAATGGATTGTCTAAGTGGAGCATAATATTTTACCAAAATTGATTTAAAGAGTGGATATCATTAGATCAGAATCAGAGAAGGTGATGAATGGAAGACTTATTTCAAGACAAAAGAAGGTTTGTATGAGTGGTTGGTTATGCCCTTTGGTTTAACTAATGCACCAAGTACTTTTATGAGGCTAATGAATGAGGTTTTGAAGAAATTATTGAATAAATATATGATTGTATACTTGGATGATATTCTGATATTCAGTAAGACTAGAGAAGAGCATTTGATGCATATAAGACAAGTGTTATAGAGATTTAAAGAGGAAAAGTTCTTGCTAAATAAAAAAAAAGCGTTCCTTCATGAAAGAAGAACTTGTGTATTTAGGTTTTCTAATTTCAGTTGATGGTTTGAAGATGGATCCTGAGAAAGTTGAAGCTATAATTAGTTGGCCTCGATGAACTATAATTGATTGAATTCTTGAAGATATTAAGTTGATGATCACCGAGATGTAGAAATTTGATGCAAGAAATTAAATCAGTTAATGTATAGTATTTTAATTTATGTCAACTTAATATAATCTGATTGGTTATATACATATTGTCAAAGACTTCAAAGAACCAAAGAGATAAAGGTTATGTTATCAGTAATGCATAAAAGGTCAGTATACACCAAGTGACAACAAACACTGACGAAAAATGCACACTGACAGATAGAGAACCTTGAGAGAAGAGTCATAGTGAAACTTGAGCAAGAAACTCGAGCAAGTATTAGCGAGCAGAACCTAAGTGATACCCAAGCGGAACTGAATTTCACAGTGTTTCTCGACAGACAAAAAACCCTGATGAATAGACAACCCTGACAGATAGAGATGCCTGAGGACAACTGAAGTCTAGACCGAGAAAACAAGGAGTTAAACATTGATAAGAATTGAAGTTCATAAATGACAAAATAATTAGCTGGTAGGAGCTAAACATGGAGTTAACTGGTTGATTACATTGCTTTCATCGACAGGTTAAAAGCTAGAGAAAAGCAAGAGTTTTAAAGCTAGTTTTATTCTAGTTGTCAAGGAGAAATCTGTGGGATCAAAATAAAGAAAGTTTTAAAGCAAGAATGACGATATTTACGGATCACATCAAGAACAAGAAAGATAAGGAATGAGAAATGGTCAAAATCATGTCTTTAAAAGAGACAAGATAATTCATTATGAATTAAGGGGTGAATAGAGAAGAAGATGTTGAAGAGATATTGGTGAAGATAAGAAGTCTTCATATAGAACCGATCAACCAAGCTAAAGAATAGAGCTAATATTTTGGCAGACACTGAGCAACAGAGAAGCAACAACATCACCAAGCATAAAGAAGTGGAAGAAAGGTATTGAAGGGAAACATTGATCAGAAAGGTATTATGAGCTTACAATAGATCTAAAAATACGCAAGTCTAAGTTGTATTTATGAATAGATCATTTACTGTTTTAGTTTAACCATTGGATTAGAAAGTCTCTTAACCAAGTAGGACTTAACAATCCTTTATATATTAAGATACATCCCAAGGAGTATCAAAAATTTTGTCATGAAGATAATATAGTGAATGCTAGATATCAAGTGACAAACTAATATATTTAAATACTCTAACAAGGTCACACTTAAAAATGTGTTTGTAACCTTTAATAGGGTTGGCTCTTCACCGAGCTCACTTTAGAAGAGTGAAAATTTTGGGTTACTGGTCCCAAGTGGATTTTCCCTTAAAAGGGTTTCCACGTTAAAAATCCATGTTTCAAATGTGTATATGGTTCATTGCTTTGATTTTTTGCTTTACACATTTCTAAAATAGGATGATCGGTAAACACTAAGTTATTTACTGTATTTTGGTAAAGGCTAGACTGCTAATCGGTAAAGCTTAAGAATAAGGATAAAAAGTGAACTCCGAGTAGTAGTTATTTGATAAGATTATTTAAAAAATTACATCTTGTAGGATTGAAGATAGTTAGAGGTTGATATATGTGGTATGAAGTTTTGGATTAATTTTTGAGACCACTGAATCACGCCACCCTCTCAATTATTCTAACAATTGGTATCAGAGCTTGTGTGCTTAGAAAGGGAGTTTAAAGACTCAAGAAAAAGATAACAAGATGAGCAAAAGGGATGTGCCTAAGTTGAACAAAGACAAATTTTCATCATGGAAAAGAAGGATACGACTCCACCTATTAGGTATTGGAAATGATGTTACTCAATACTTGTATACTAAATATGTGTTGCATATAGGACCTCATACACTTGATCAATTGAGAGAAAATAATGAGCAAAATTCTATGATGATAGAACTTGCTTCCTCACTCTCCAATGATGAATTTGAAGATTTCAAAACATGCACCTATGCAAAGAAAATGTGGGAAAAATTAAAGCTAGTACATGGAGGAGATGCTAATGTGCTAAGAGCCAAGGCAAAAAGATGAAGAGGAAGGTTTGATGAATTAAGAATGAAAGAAGGAGAAACCATCACTCAGTATAGCTACATAATCAAAGAGGTAGTCAATGCTATCCGAGGAGTAGGAAGTGTACTTGAAGAAGAAAAAGTGGTAAGTAAAATCCTAAGAACTTTAATACCTGTATATGCTATTAGAGTATCTTCTATACAAGAAATGAGAGTAATAGCAAATAATAATGTCACTCTAGATAGTTTGGGTTGTAGACTTATTTCATTTGAAATGAATAACTTTGACAATAGTGTCTTACCATCAATTGAGTCTGCATTCAAATCTTATTTGAAAATAAGTAAGTCAAGTCATAAACACACTATGATAAATGATAGTGAAACTGATAGTGATGACCAATAACTTGATGAGATTGAAGCACTAATGGCTAGAAGATTGCAGAGAGGCAAAGGTAGATAAAAAGGTAAATCACCACTTGTATGTTTTAATTGTAAAGAGATTGGACACTTTGCTACTAGATGACCTAATAAAAGAAAAGAAGTCAGAAACAATGACAGATCATATGAAAAAAAGTTTGACATAAGTGATGATAGAGATTACTGAAGAAACCAAAAATATGACAGAAGAGACAACCAAGACTACAAGGACAAAGGGAAGAAAGATTTTTACTTGGCTGAGAACAAAGCTGAGAATATTGACACTGAGTCTGATGAAGATATTGAGGTGGTATTTTTTTCTATGAAGGATGATGCAGATGAACATGAAAGGTATTTTAAGACTGCACTCATATCTAAGGTTAGTAAAAATTATGTCTCGATTATTGATAGTGGTTGTACTCACCACATGATTGGAGATAAGGAAAAGTTTGAAATTTTTGAGTATATTATAATGGTTGATCAGTAAGAATGGGTAATGACTCACCTTGTCTAGTTGAAGGTAAAGGAACCATAATGTTGAATAATCTAATCATAGGTGAAAATGCATACTGGGTAAACGGACTTAACTATAATCTATTGAGTGTTTCACAGCTAAATAACATAGGTCACCAAGTTGCAATTGAAAAAAAAAAGCCAAAGATCTTTATTGAATCAGGAAGGTTGATTGGAACTGGTGAACAAAAAAAAGGCAACCTATTCTATCTTAATGATATTAACACCACTTGTTTAATAGCTAGAAATGAAGACATATGGTTGTGGCATAAAAGGTTATGTCATGTGAATTTTGACAACATGGCTAGGATAAGCAATAAAAGGAAAGTAAGAGGCTTACCAAGAATGTCAAAGCCCGGCCATGTCATGTATAACAATTGTCAAAAAGGTAAAATGAAAAAGTCTAGTTTCAAGAGAAAAACCTACACATCTAATGCCATTCTAGAATTATTCCATACTGGTCTATGTGGACCCATGAGAATAAAGAGTTACAATGGTGATAGATACTTCATTCTCTTTGCAGATGATTATTCTAGAATGATGATAGTTATGTTCTTAAAAGAAAAATCAAAAGCATTCAAGATGTTTAAATTGTATACAGATATTGTAGAAAAACAAAGTAAGGAACTGAAATGCTTAAGATTAGATAGAGGATGAGAATTTATTTCTAATGAATTTAATAATGTTCGTAAAGAGCATGGAATTCAAAGACAGGTTTATGCACCAAGAACACCGCAACAAAATGAGATTTGCAAAAGAAGGAATAAATCCATTGTTGATTGTGCCAGAACACTAATGATTGAGAAAGGTATCACTCAAACATTCTGGAGGGAAGCTTTCAGGTTTGTTGTCTACACATTGAATAGAGTTCAATTGAAGAAAGACACTAATAAGACACCCTATGAACTATGGTATGGATACACAGCCAATCTAAGTTACTATTAGAAACACTGAGAGGGGGGGGGTGAATTAGTGTTTGTCTATTTATTACTTTTCAGAAACTTAAACATAAATAAAACATACATTTAATGAAGCTTAACACAAGAACTCATAACACAAGATATGATTACGGGGAAACCTTGATCAGAGGAAAAATCTGGTGGGAATTAGTACCCATAAATATTGCACTAGTATAATGAACCTGTTAAAGTTCCTTTTCCCTGTTAGGAGCAGTCTTTACAATGCAATTACAATGACCTTGTTAAAGGTCTGACCCTGTTAGGAGTCTTTTACAAAACCCTGTTAAAGGTATCTAGCTCACTGCCCAATAAGATGAAGGCTACAACATTCTAATAGTTGATATACTCTATATCAAAAGTGAACTACTGTGATGACACTACTGTCTGATCAGTTCCATTTATGCGTGAATGCTCTTACTCTCTTAAAGAGCTTTATCTCATACTGACTTGATCATATTGATCTTCTATATCTTTCTCATAGATCTTATTTGTCACTTGTAACGTAATTTTATATTACATACTTATATGTTCATACCTGAATAGACGCGACCCAAAACAAGACTTATGGTCGGCCCTAAAACATAATACAAAAAACTTACAAGAAATTTGGCTTAAGTTTGTTTAAAAAAATACTAATTAAATCATTACAAACATATAATCAAAGGCACTTGGCCATTACATAACAAAATAATTCACGCTGATCAAAACACTAGTCGGCTTCCATGCTCTGACTTCTAGACTGCTGGTGTATTGATTTGTCTGTAACTTCTCTGTACTATCATGTCCTACCATGTGTGTCTGGACTTAGTATTTAGGCATCACATAGAACATATATCTAAATGCACATACTCTGATTTGATGTCTAACACATGCGCTGATGTGCTAATCTCTGAATATCTTTGTCTGTCCTATTTTCCATATTTAGTCATTTTGTCTTTCATGATAGAAACTTAATATGACTTTGTTGCCATAATGACAACACAAAAATAGTCATATGTCCTCTAGGAGTAAAATTTCCAACAATCTACCCCTTTGTCATTAATGGAAACAAAGAAATGTGGCCAAGTTACTCAAAATGACTTAACACCAAAAAACTGTATATCTCTGCATTCCTTAACATATATATATACTACACTCCATATATACACATTCTCTATATACATCACTCCCACTTTGACATTAATGACAAAGGTGTGCAAAAACTTGTAAGTTTCAAGATACTTACTCAACGTAAACATATGGATATGCAATATGAAGGGATTGGATCTCTTTCTACCAGAATGCCTTCATTGCATCAACTGTCTAAAGATGCGTGCATAATGCATATGTCAGCTTCTCCATTTTTGTCAAATCCATATAGGGAACTTGATCATACATCACAATGGTGGCATCAATATATTTGATGTTCTCATTCAGAACTGCTAGAGAGGGTGCAAATACATTTCTCAATTGAGTCTGTCTGACTCTTATCTTACTGATCTCCAACTTAGCCTTCTCAATCTTGTCCATCTGTCCTTGATAAACATTGTTATAGATGTTCATGTCTTGCGTGGATGTCTCAACTAATTTTCTAATGCTAGCCACCATGATCTCTGCCTCTTCTATCTTTTTAATGTGCTCAGAGGTGAATTTTACTCTGTCCATGCAGTTTGCTATGACTTTCCTTCCTTTAGCTGCCAACTCTTTTAGTATGGACTACCCAATCTTTAAAGAGTTTAAGTCTACGGTAAAGTTCTTTACCAATTCATTCAGTCTCTCCTTTTTATATTCATATTCTACAATTCTAGTAGCTGAGTCTACTAGGCTTGTAAAATGTGATTTGAAGTTTGTTAGAATGTTGTCCACATCTTCAACTGATTGAACTTTGGCTACTTTCTTGTCTGCAGGCACTAAGTCATTCAACATGTTCACTAATTCCAAAAAGTGAGGGTTCCTCATCACTTGTTTCTCTTTTTCTTTTTCCATAGCAAGAACGCTGATCTTGATCAAGTCCTCTTCTCCCCATGAATCTAGACTTGCTGAATCAGGAGTTAACCTTGACAACAATGAAGTAGATGGTTGAGTGGATGATGAGAATATAGTATTCTGACTAGTATCCATGTATTCACTCTTTACTGGTATCTCTTTGATTGGTGTCTCATTATCTTGAGTACCCTTTTTTTCATTCAAGTCAATTGGATCATTGGAGGGAACTTCATCTTGTTGTACAGATGTATCATCAATGCACATCTCTTCAGTGCTTAAAAATTCTTTATCAACTTTTTCCATATCATTATCAGAGGCTGTCATAGATATCTTGATATCATCAATTCCTATAGTATCTCGTGAAACTTTAGCTGTATCAAAAGCTATTGAAATTGAGGGCATTGAATCATGTGGACCTGTCATAGGTGCAGTCTGAATCACTGGTTCTATAACCTATTTGGGAGGAGCTGGAGTTACCTTTTTAGTAGGCATCATTGATGGATACATGTGTCTATCCATAAACACTTGTGCAAATGCCTTTTTAGTTTCTTTTCCTATCTACTCATACTCTTTGTTCATAATATGAAGATTCCTTGTCTTGGTTCTGAGATGAGGCTTCACCAGATCTAATAGAATTGCCTTCTCATCATGTGAGCATACAGGGAGAAGATTATCCAATGTCTCTTCTCTTATCCTCATGTCTTCCTCAATTGCATGTCTCTTCATGATCTCTAGTATGTTCCATAACTTATCCAGTATCACTATTTTGAGTTCAAGAACTGACTTCTTAAACTTAATCATATGAGATATGATCATAGAGTGTATCTTAGTTTTATCAATCTCTTGATACTTGTCATAGACCTTGGCAATAGTGTCTAGTATACCTTCATTTATAATCCTATTATTTAAGACATTTAGACTAGGTCTAAATCCTACCTCAGGAGGAGCTTGAATATTCCTTGCTTTGCTCTGTGTGTTCCTTGAGGATGGGTGATTTGTGGGCACTTGCTTCCTTCCTCTAGACTTCTTTCTTGGTATAGAAGGTGGAGATGAGTCTAGGTCAATGGTGGTAGAGGGCACAAAGGTGCACTCTACTTTCTTCTTCTTCTAGATCTCATTAGTCTTCTCAAGTTCTTTGGCTATCTTGGCTTCTCTAGCTTTGTCAATATCTTCTTGAGTGAACCCATGAATTTTTAGAATGCTAGATGTATTTATGGATGCCTTCCTTTTGTTATCAGCACTGTGTAAGATAGTATCAACTGCATTATTCTTCTCTCTATAAGTGCCCCACCTTGGCTCATTAGGATCTTTGGGTGCAAAGCATAGAACTTGTGCATATCCTTCTAACACATGTTCCTCCACTTCATAACCAAGAGGATGAATCCATTTGGTTCTAGGTTCAACTGCCTCCATGCAAGTGCAATCTATTTCTACCATGAAACATATGATATCCTTATATTTATCAACTATCTTCTCAGATAATCTAAACCTTTTCTGCATCTTGATCCTAAATGTCTTGATATCCATATCCATGGCATCCCTCACACTGCTCTCTAAAGTGGCTTTAAGTGAAATCTAAGACATTGTGGGTTTTCTCCTATCTAGGTAAAGGTTTGCAACCTTTCCAATAATATGTAAGTACAAGTAGAAGATCAAAGATCCAAACTTGAATGTCTTGCTTGTGTCATACTTGATGATTCAAATGTTGTCAATCAATTGAGCACACAATATCTCACATAGATTGTACTGAGTGTTATCCTTGACCATTCTGATAGCTACTAGGATTTTTGCTATAGAGACACTATTTAACATGCTTTCTTGCTGAAACTTATACCCAAGTATCATAGTTAGAAGCTTTATGTCATCTTCCTTGATAGGGTCAACTGTCATCCTGCGCTTGTCACTTCTAGATAAGCAAACTTGTTCAACTTGCTTCTTGACATCCTTGCCAGTAGGAAGAACTGGTCCAGTCTTAGGAAGTCTAGTTAATTCATGGATTAGGTTTGTAGTGATGCAAATAGGAACCTCACCAATCCAGTAAAGGTCATCATGTATTCTTCTTGGTAAAATTTTCACCCATTCTTTCTCATCAAACTCGTGCGCATTCGAGTATTAAAAGATAGGGTTATCAATAAAGTGTGTGAACTCATCCTTGAATGTGTAGTCTGGTTTCATCATAGATCCCATATGAGTGGCTATGTTGATATCTCCTACTATTTCTTTCTTACAGTAAATGTATGCGCAGATATCTTCCACGTGCACAACTTTGAGTGGGGTTTTGGAGAATGCTCCTTCAACATCATCTAGAATTGACTTGAGTGGATGCTTCTTGAAAACAAATCTCTTCCTCTCAGCAATGTCAAAAAAAAATGGGGTTTCCATACTTACTTGGAACTTGATTAAGTAGGGTTTCACAAAATTTCAAAATGACGCAACTGCTAGGGTTCCATTTCAACTTCTTATCCATTTTCTTAACTGCCAAATCTGTTACGCTTCCATGATTTGATGCTCAGTGCTCCAGTTCTCTCCAAATTCTATGATCTCAATTGCAAGTGTGAAGAAGATCGAACATTTACATTCTTTTATAAAAGCTACTGCATTTAATGTTTGCAACTATATGCAAATTACTCAGAGAATTTGCAACTTTGATCACGATGCATTTGAGACAATGTGTGCATGCATACTGCAATATCATGTGCTTATAATTATGAATCCATAGGTGCATACTCAGAGGTGAGTATACCAGCTGCGTAGGGGTCTTGAGCTAGAATAGCTCCCCCTAAGACCAAGAAAGTCTATTCAAGCATAAGTAGAGGGTGCGTCCACTGTGGATGCATCAACTAGTTTGTCAACATCATTGTCCTTCTTTACTTCAACCCAAATTTTGTTTGAATCTTCTTTTGCTTGAACAAACTTGAATTCTCCTTCTTCTTCAAATAGTGATTTCTTAGGATCCTCTTGCTTTTGAGTTTTGGATCTACAAAACCTTGAGATGTGTCCAACCTTTCCACATGTGTAACAAATGATAGGAGGTATGATGTTTTTGTTCATCATGCTGCACTACTTTGCTGTGTGTCCATTGTAGTTATATATCTGTCATGTAGTGTTCTGCAAATTTCTTTGAGGTTGATTTCTCTGATTGTTTTGATTCATTTTTATTTGATTCTAATGTGACTAATTTCTTTGATTTGTTCTGTAATGTATAGCCCTGTGACCAAACTTATTATAGGAGTAGCAATAACCATTGAAATGTCTTACCTCTTTGCAATCTCTTTCCAAATGACCATGTTTGTTACATGCATAACAAGTTCTGTTAACTTTCCTGATTTCCCTTTTAGGTGGATCTATTTTAATCTCTGCAACATTTTCAACTTTCTTTGCTTCTGAAGATGCTTCATGTGCTTTCTTTCTTTCTTGCAGTGAATTGATTTCAATTTGTGGTACACTATATCCAAGACCAGTAGTGTCGCCTTTTTGCTTTTGTGCATTAAGCTGAGATTGAAGTGAATTAGAACTTGTGTGGAGTTTATCAATCTTATCCTTTTCTTCTATTAATTCAGATTCCATCTTCTTCTTTATGTTCTCTAATTCCAAGACTTTCATGTTTTCTTTCAAGATTTCATCTTCTATTTGTTTTCTTTCTTTGATCTTTTCTTCAGTAGCAATTTGACTGTTTGTTAGCTATTCATCCAGATTTTCAATTTTATCTTTCAGAGACATATTCTCTTCATTGAGCTTTTTGACTATTTTCCCTAAATCATTTGTAGAATAATCTTTCAAATCTTTTCTCAATTTCTTGATAAGCATTTGTGAGGCATCAACTTTTAGTCTAAGTTCTTCATTTTCTTTTTCAGATTTGTCAAGATCTTCAAGAGCTGCTTCAAGATTCTTTTTCAAATGTTTTGCTTCTGCTGAGTCCATGATCTCCTCAAGTCATTAAAGTTTCTTTTAGAGGACCAGAGCTTTGATACCAATTGTTAGAAACAATGAGAGGGGGGGGGGGGGGGGGGANGGGGGGGGTGGAATCAGTGTTTGTCTATTTATTACTTTTTAGCAACTTAAACATAAATCAAACATACATTTAATGAAGCTTAACAAAAGTACTCATAACACAAGATATGATTACGGGGAAACCTTGATTAGAGGAAAACCCTAGTGGGAATTAGTACCCACAAATATTGCACTAGTGTAATGAACCTGTTAAAGTTCCTTTGCCCTATTAGGAGCAGTCTTTACAGTGCAAGTACAATGACTTGGTTAAAGGTCTCACCCTATTAGGAGTCTTTTACAAAACCCTTTTAAAGGTATATGGCTCACTGCATAGGCTCACTGCCCAATAAGATGAAGGCTACAACCTTCTGATAGTTGATATACTCTATATCAAAAGTGAACTGTTGTGATGACACTATTGTCCGATTAGTTCCGTGTATGCGCGAATGCTCTTACTCTCTTAAAGAGATTTATCTCATATTGAATTCATCATACTACTCTTCTATATCTTTCTCATACATATTATTTGACACTTGTAACATAAATTTACATTACATACTTATATGTTCATACCTGAATAGATGCGACCCAAAACAAGACTTTTGGTCGGCCCTAAAACATAATACACAACACTTCTGAGCAAGTCAGCTTAAGCATGTTTACAACAATACTAATTACTGTTGGAAAGTTGAAGTCTTAAGGATGCATGACTCATTTTGTGTTTTCATCATGGCAACAAAGTCATGTTTAGTTTCTGTCATGAAAGATAAAATGACTAAGTATGAAAATAGGGCAGACAGAGATACTCAACGATCAACACATCAACGCACGTGCAAGAGATCGAGTCAGCATATGCACATTCAGATATAAGTTATATGACATGTGTGCATGCTTCATCCAGACATGCATAGTACGGAACAACAGTATGATAAAGTTACAAGCAGATCAGTAGACCAACAGTCCAGAAGACAGAGCATGGAAGCCGACTACTATTTTGATCAGCATGAATTATTTTGTAATGTAATGGCTAAGCACCTTTTGTTATATGTGTGTAATGATGTAATTATAATTTTAGTAAACATGCTTGAGATGACTTATTTGAAAGCATTGTATATTTTGTTTTAGGGCTGACTAGTGTTTTTCTTTGGGTCGCACCTATTCGGATATGAACATATAAGTATGTAATGTAAAGTAATGTTACAAGAGTCGATTATGATGTAACAAAAAGATACAGAGGGAAAGTATAATGAAGTCAGTATAGGATATAGCTCTTTAAGAGAGTAAGAGAATTTGCACATACATGAAACTGATCAGACAACAGTTTCATCACAACAGTTCATTTTGATATAGTGCATATCATCTTTCAAAAGGTTGTAGCCTTCATCTTATTGGGTAGTGAGCCTAGGAAGTGAGCCATATACCTTTAATATGTTTTTTTAAAAGACTCCTAATAGGGTTAGACCTTTAACCAGGTCATTGTACTCATATTGTAAAGACTGCTTCTAACAGGACAAAGGAACTCTCATAGGTTCATTATACTTAGTACAATATTTGTGGGTACTAATTCTCACCGGGGTTTTCCTCTGATCAAGGTTTCCCCATAATCATATCATGTGTTATGAGTTCTTATGTTAAGCTTCATTCTATGTATGTTTGATTTATGTTTAAGTTGCTAAAAAGTAATTAATACACAAACACTGATTCAGCCCCCCCTCTTAGTGTTTCTAACAATTGGTATCAGAGCTCTGGTCCTCAGCAAATAAGTTTAACCACTTGAGGAGATCATGGACTTAGCAAAAGCAAAATATTTGAAAAATAATCTTGAAGTAGCTCTTGAAGATCTTGATAGATCTGAAAAAGAAAATGAAGAACTTAGACTGAAAGTTGATGGCTCACAAATGATTATCAAGAAACTAAGAAAAGATTTGAAAGATTGTTCTACAA
>MU226020.1:1646592-1681731 GCA_018584345.1 Thuja plicata
GGGGGGGGGGGGGTGAGGGGTTTTCCTTAGTCAAACCCCAATTTAGGAATTAATCTCTAAATCAATAATTAAAATAGAGAATGCTAGCAAGTAGTAGAAGTAGATCTAACAATGAAGCTATGATATTCAAATAGATATGCAATTGTATTTCGAATGTAAACAAGTATGTAAATATGAAAGCTTGGACTCAATATTAGAAACCATAAACCTCCATTATTGTATTCTTAGAATCCACCTTGAAGGAAGAATGAATGAATCTTTAGGATGCACAAAGGATCTTGAAGGAATATCACACCACCATGGTGGATTATCTAGGGTTTGACTGATGAATCTTGAATGCTTGAACCAAATCCCTTCAAAGGCTTGAATGCTTGAATCCTTTATCTTCAATGGAGAAATTGAATTCTTGAGAGGAAGACTTGAAAACCTTGAGTGAAAAATTGGAAGCTTGAAAACATGTAGAATAATGGATCCTTGAAAGTAGACGATAATGTGCTTGTCTCCAAGTAGATGATGATTGAAAATGAGAGGAGAGAAGCTTCCTTATATACAAGTCTAAGGAAAAATATTATAGAGAGGCCTACATAAGATAATTAAATTCCAATTAGATCTATACCCATATAATTGGACCTATATTAAATATAGATTAAGAGTCGTCACTTCAGAACCAGACATAGCCGACCCAGAAGCGGGAAACAAACTTTTGAATGTCCCCTAACAGTCGACAAAATTTCCAATTGGAAAGGGGGACCTAGGTCAAGGTCAAGGTTGATGCTGACCTAGGTCAGGGTTAAGGTCAACCCTGACCTAGGTCAAGGTTGAGGTTGAACTTAACCAAGGGAGTCAGGAACCCTAGAAAATGTGCCAGGTTGGATAAACAGTGCCCGTAGAGGTCCAATCAGGGTCCTAAATAGGCACAAAAAATGTAGAAGGGGAACAAATGATAGGACAACATGGTGATGGCCCAAAACAAACCCTAAGGAGGGATACATTTTATTAACATGGAAGTGCTTCCATTTTAAGATGATACATTAAGCCCCCACTTTAGCGGGAGTATGGAATTTAAACATACTCACGGTAAAGTTAGAAGAAAGACTCTGGTGGATTGCAATGAGGTGGAACATCACTTAGCCAAGGGAATGAGACCCTAGGACAAGGATTATAACTCAACATACATGCACAAGGGTACAAAAGAAAAGAGAAAATAATCATAGAAAGCATAAATGACTATAGAAGCAAGACAAGAGCAACACTATTAATAACATAGCTTCATGATCTAATCCTACTATCATGAAAGAAAAAGAGAGAAGAGAGAGAGTGATTACCTCACCTAGTAATATGCCCACCTTACCATGAATCACCAAGGAGGGAGAGCCCAACAGGTTCACCCATAAACTGTGCTTTGTAGTTGTAATGTGCCTTCTGACTGATTTTGGAATACCCATAGATCCACATTCTTTTATCACTATAGAATATAAAATGTGTCTCTTCAGGATCTAGTAACTTATGTGCATTACATTCCTAGGATTTAGCATATTTAAATTTTGAAAAATGTGTACCTCTTTAGGATTTAGCAACTTATGTGCGTTACCTTCCGAGGATTTAGCAAAAATAAAAATAAAAATGCGTCTCTTCATGATTTAGCAACATATGTGTGTTACCTTCTAAGGATTTAGAAAAAATAAAAATGAAAATGTGTATCTCTTCAAGATTTAGCAACTTATGTGCGTTACCTTCTGAGGACTTAGAAAAATCAAATGCATGTTTCTTCAGGATTTAGCAACTTATGTGCGTTACCTTTCGAGGATTTAGCATATTGTAAAATGTAAACTATAGTATAAGGGAGACCCTACATATGCCCCCCTCCTTATCATGGCTACCTAATAGATATGATAAGGAAGAGGAGGATACCTACTTCACAAAGTAAGGAGATATCATGTTAGCAGTTCAATTTACACTATAGTCTCAGCGAAGAGTATTGACCCTTACATCTAAGAGCATAGATAATCGTGAAAAGTATATGTCACTTAAGGAAAAAGGATCCTGAAAGAGGAAGAGATCTTATCAACAAGACCCCCACCATAGAGGAGTTCTTAGGATAAAATATCATCTTTCAAAGAAAAACAAAGAGGGACCAAAGATTCAATTGTCAAGCTCCCTGCGATCAAGAGGAAGAGGAATCTTGGAATGAAGGAATCAAACTCTAAACCAAAGCAAATGAAAAAGTTTATAAAGATCATAATTTGAAAAATAAAAAAGAGGTAATGACCTAGGACAATCACCTATCATATAAGAGGGTATCCATAGCCAAAATGTAAGTCTTTATAAGGAAATAATGTTGCAGAATAAACAAATGACACTAAGATAAGGAAAGTAGATCATTAGACAGAGAGAGAAGGAAAACCTTGCCCCCCAGGGATGAAAGCAAGGGATACACCAATCGGATCAAGAGATTTTGTAACAAAGAGATACCGTGGCAAAGAAAATGTCTTATAAAAGATATCATGAAGACTAGGAGAGCTATGGATGATTATGAGAAAAGGAAGGATGTACCATAATCAATACCATAGGGACAGAATATAGAAAGAATAACCAATTAAGCTCAAAACAAAATGCATGCTAAGAGCATAATGGATCCTAGAAAAAATGGAATAAGTACTTCTTTCCCCCTAGTGAAGAGACAAGAGGGAGAAAGATCTATATTGAAGAAAAAAGAGTATTCCCCGTATGAAAATTATGAAGAAATTGTAATACCACACGAGGATGAGATATAATTCCTAAAGAAGCTCTTTCTCTAACATAGATCTTGAAATGCATGCAATCAGAAAGTAAATGTGTATTAATATAATGAAAAAGAAATTTGTACTTGGAGAGAGCATCTTTCAACAAAGGTTTAAAGATTTCTTTATTAGAATTCATTAATTGAACATATACCTTCTTAGCCACATCTTGAGGAGTATTAGGGTAATCTAAGGAAGGTGTTGGAAGGAGAATATGAAGAGGAGGGAAACAATCAAAATCAACCATGTTAAGTTGAGATAGAGGAAAGCCTAGACCATGCTTATCTTGTTTAGGGGATAGATTAACCAGATATTTAATACCATGTTCATTAACACCAATCCCTAAACCCTTTTAACCTTGTTTAGCCACCATATTGTATCTGGTAGTGTACATATCTTGCAAAGCTTCTAAATGAGGTGATTGTTTAAGATGATCATGAGAAAATGTTGTGTAAGGCAGAATGATAGGTTTAGAAGAAGGTTCTTTTCTCTTCCCTTTAAAATCATCATGGATTAGATAAGAAGGGGAAGGTAAGTCAAATAATTCTTGCACATCTACATCATGAACCATATTTTGAGCCCCATCACAAGCGTGGGAAGAACTAGGGATAGAAGATGGAGAAATAGGAGTGGGAATATGAGGAATTGGATTAGGAAGATTAGGAACTAGATTAGAAATGATATGATTAGGATTAGGAAGATTAGAAAATGGGGTATCATCTACCAAATTCTTCATAGAATCCAGAAGAGAAATAAGTTTGCTACACAAATTTTTAATGAAAGTTTTAAAAGTAGGAAGGCTAGTATTAGTTAATATCAAAATAGCATAAGCAAGTGAAACATGAAGAGTAAAAAATATAATGAAATGGATGATACTTGTGTGTGTTAATTAGTGCACCTGTTATCTACAACATGACACTTCAATAGATCATTATATTAGTAGAAAAGCATAAAAAGCAAGGGTTTCAAGCTAAACACTAAAACCGATCTATTGCTTCCTATCTAGGAGAAGTTTGAATAATGCCATAATCATGCGCTTAGATTATGTACAAATCAGTGACATATACAACCTAAGAATGGAAGATTTGAATGAAAAATAATCTAAATGCTCACTAAACATGCATATTAGCTCTAAAAAGTATGATAATAACAATGCATAATATCAAAAATACTATGCAATATGAATTCACAATTAATCTAAACAACATAACAATGCTTTTCAATTCTAAAATTAAGGGCCGTTTGAGCTCAAAAACTCATTCCATTTATAGAAGAAATCAGGAGAGAGAGGGGGACAAGGTTCATTAATGGAGGTGTAAAAACCATTAATGAGGTGTAAGAGACATAAATGACAAAGGCATTGATGAGGCATGGGCTTGAGGAATCTCCATTAATAATACATTAATGAGAGCAATTAAGAGGCATGGTGAGGGGTGTAAGTCCAAGCTTGAGAAAGTGGACTTAGAGGGAGTCAAGTTTGAGAAAGTTGACTTTCTCAAGTGGGTTGGATTCCTAATCATAAAATTAGGAATGTGACATCATTAGGAAGTGGGTTAGGATTGGATTAAGATTAGGATTAGACTTAGCATGGGGGGAATAGGTTGGGATGGGTTTTAACCCAGGGTTAAGGTGGTTGAGATGGGTTAGGTTAGGGGTTAAGGGGAATATTAATGAAATGAATTATAATTAAAATATTCATTCAAAAATAGGGAAATTAATTATTTAAGCTTTTGATTGCTTTAGATAATTAATTAGGAATATAGCCAATTGATTATCTAATTAATTTAGGCTAGAGGATAGGCTTTTGCAAGTGATTAGATATAATAGGGATTTATTTAATTCCTTTTAAATTAATTACCTTAGCCAGGTATTGATTTGAATTGTTTTGAATTAAAATTGATTGGTTTTGATTGGATAAGGTCATTAATAAAATTTAGTGATTAAATCACTTAGGAGATTAAATTTGATATGAATGAATTATGCCAGCCGATTAAAGAGTTGTTTGGACATAATCGGGGGTATGATCAGACTTAGGGAAAATAGGGTCTATAGTCAGATCAGACCAAATTAAGGTGGTTAAATTTTCCCCTCTTTGAATAGATGTGCAAGCAGGACATTGATTCAAAGAAATTTTTTGATGTTTGACTTTAGAAAGATTGAGAATTTCACTCATGATCGAATGAAATGCCTGATGAGATCAGTCTCATACTTGATTGAACTAAACTAAGAGAATTGAATTTGAAATTGGTTGTCATACAAAGGTCAATAAAAGGTCTTAAACCAATCCTGAACTTGGTTTTCATCCAAAGATTGATAATACTAATTCTAAACTTGGTTGTCATCCAAAAGTCAGTATCAAGCTGCCAGGAGCTTAGTAAGAATCTTTTAAAATGCGGGAACATAAGATATCCAGCTTATGAGAACCAAAGCTTTCTATCCAATAGTTCTGACTTGGTCAAGGAAACTATCATGACCCTAGTTGTTTGATAATTAAGTTGTTTTAATGCTGTTTAGAGCAAGAATTTGATTAATGATAGTGTGATCATGCCCCCTTAGGAATGAAATCAAAGGAAAAAGAATAAAATCCCTCTATTGAAATAACGTATTACTTGCATGGAATGGTTAGGTCAAGAAAGAATGGAATAGAAGAAGCGAAGAAATGAAGGTGTATTTTAAGAGTAAACATACGAGAACCAAGTTAATTACATGAAAATGTGAGTGGTGAGACTATAAATTGATGTCAGACCAAGATTTTTGATGAAATGTGCAATTTGGAGAATTGTCGAAATAGATGGAGCAATTCTACATTTTCAGGAGCTGTCACAAAAATTTTACTGTACTGCATAAAACACCTTAGGAACCTTCAATTTGTTTCCCAATTGATCAAAAAGAGAACAAAAATGGAGTTTCAGTTGCCTGGGAGGAGTTTTGGGACCCCTAAATAGCTCAAAAGACCAATATATATCTCAAAAATCACCATTTTACTAATTATTTTCACTTTGACCAATAGTAAATTCTAGAGCTCTACAGAGAAGATGGTGGTCCCGATCAGGAAGCATTATTTTGAGCTCAGCCGTCAACATCAGTGCCCGGCTGATTACGCACCTCTAGTAAGTACTCGTAAAACTACCTTGTGAAGTTTACAATTTTGAATTTCATGCATTTTTGTAGCTTTTATAGCCCTTTGAATGCTGGGTCAAATCTAGGATTCCAGATTGCACCCTATCAAACCCACGTCACATCCAGTTTTTCCTGGATCACATCCTATTTTCTTGGATTTCCATGTTGCATCTAGTATTTCCTGGATCGTATCCGGTTTGCCCCATTTTGACTTAGTTTATATTGTGAAACTAAGGTTATGTTGTACCCTATATTTTAGGGTTGTACCCCATGTTTGGGGTCAAATTTGAGATTTCTAGGATTGTACCTAGCATTCTCCATTGCATCCTATTTTTCCAGGATCGTATCTAGGAAAAGAGATTGCACCCTATTTTTCTAGGATCACATCTCATTTGTAGACTTATAATTTTTGTCAACTGTGAACCATCTTCTTTTTGCAGAACTGGGATCACTTAGCTTATTATGTTTCTGCATGTTTGTCATAGATAGAATACTGATTTATCTTTTAATTGCCAAAAATAGGTCAATTTTGAGGTAGTTGCATTTCAAGGGACATATCTAGGGCATGTTCTTGCCTTGGCTGGACTACTGTCAGATGATGAGCAAGAGGTAGTGGTCAGTGTAGGATTACGATCATTGATTGGTTTACCCAATATAGGGGTATATCAGGGGTTGTTGACTGCGCTTGCCGAGAGATGGAACTCAGAGCACAACACCTTCCATCTCTTAACTAGGGAGATGATAGTGACACTTGAGGGCGTGTGTCATATACTTTGAGTCCCAGTTATGGGCCACGAGGTGCATTTTGAGGCAACTTTGGCAGTTGCGATTGGTGTAGCTTGTCGGTTCTTCCAGGATGACACTATTGATCAGAGATACATTTCATGGGACTACATGTGCGATCACTATGATTGTCTATCTATATACTTGGCGAGAATGATTGGTGGCATCCTGATTCCAGAAAGAGGACATCACAA
Organism: Thuja plicata; assembly: GCA_018584345.1. NCBI lineage: Eukaryota > Viridiplantae > Streptophyta > Pinopsida > Cupressales > Cupressaceae > Thuja > Thuja plicata. The sequence continues at coordinate 1,653,470 of MU226020.1, forward strand.
ATTCCTTGTACCATGGGTGGATATACCTTAGCAGACGATCATCTCTAGATGAAGATTTGCATGGGGTAGCTGTATTCTGACCCACATGTATCGGGAGGTCCATGAGATTGTGTATCAGTATACCCAGAGCATGACTGCATGGATCTTGATTTTGCATATCTGGGTCTGGGAGCATATCCTAGTGACATGACCCATTGTAGACAGGCAATGAGCATCAGAGCAGCCTTATGTATATATATAGGTTTGATTTAGCAACCCCATTTGGGCAAGGTAGAGTGCTGGAAACATCTTTTTGATGATATGACAGAGGTATTATGGAAGTTGTATTTGGATTGTGAGGAGTGGACCTATGATGCTAGACAGGTTCCATTTTTATTCCAGAGTAGGTACCTGATTGGGAGGACCAGATATGTCATAGAACATTTTGTACACACCCGAGTTTTTGAGATAGTTCAGTCATTGACAGGGCAGGAGCCAGGATGTGACAGTAAATGCTAGAGTTTGTGACGAGGCACCATTGTGGGGTGCCTAGCTAAGATACCAGACCACCCACTAGGAGATTAGAGATATGGTCAGAGTTGATTGGGATCTTCAACTTGATGTTGTAGATGCCAACTGTTCGAATAGATACACAATAGAGATGCTCCAGCATCCATTTCCATGGTTCACAGTTCCTGAGGAGGCCATTCCTTGTATAGAGGACCCTATAGATTATGAGCCTGATGATCGTCCTACCTGAGGTAGAGGAGGATCATAGAGAGATAGGGGTGCTGGGGGTGGGCAAGATGGAGGTAGGGATGGAGGTAGATGAGATGGTAGGTGCCCTCCTCCAGATGATGGAGATGATTGTGGAGATGGTAGGGGAGGAGGAGCTATGGGTGGTACAAGAGAGGTGGCTAGTGGTAGCGGAGAGGGTCAGTGTACCCATTTCAAATTTATTTCCCCCAAGATAGATCCAGGACCTTTACTTACAAGGGAGCAGCAGAGACAATAGCAGCAGCAGCCACCAGACAAGTCACAGGATAGGCCCTCTGGGTAGGATTCTGGTAGGGGTTCAGGCAGAGACGGAGATCCCTTATCTCAGTGTGAGCAGTAGAGAGAGCAGCTTAGGGCCTGAATTATGACATTAGAGGCCAAACTTACTGCAGTAGATTCTAGGATCATAGTAGCAGATTCTTTGCTTGCTGATCGAGATACACAACTGGAGAGGCTTAGAGCAGAGTGAGATACATAGGCTCAGACTGTAGTCCATCAGGCATAGAGGGCTACATATTATTATGCTTTATACCATGCTACAGTGCCAGAGGGATAGAGAGATGTATCATTTTCATGCCTAGCACAACAGTCAGAGGGGGCCATGCCTCCTCCTGCAGTTCCATTTGTACCACCTCCTCCTCTAGATCAGGGAGAGGGGGGAAGCCAAAGTTGATTTTGTATTTTGTCATATATATTTCTGAGATCACATTGTATATCTGGATCTTGTTGAGATCATTATTTTGTATGATGACACTTTATACATGTATATGTGATTCTTTCTGACATTCTTATACTTTGATACTCTTTGTGTAGACTTGTTCCATATCTTTGAGTTGTACTATGAGTTGATATATTTATTGGATGCAGTTGTTTCTAATTCTGACATGTTTTTATGAGTTCTCTTTGTTTTGATTTAGATGTTTTTGCACATGTGATTAGATTTATCTTGGTCTTTAGATGAGTTATATTGTAGATGATGACATCATTTATGTATTTGGATTTATCACTGATATAAATATGTTTCAAATGATACTATGTGAATATGTAAAATGTATGATTTTGAGGTTTTTCCTTATGCAAGTAAATGTAAGGATGCACTTAGGATGTAAAATGAAATGCATAAATGCTTTTTTTTTGTATTTTCCTTCTGTCTCATTTTATGAATACAAAAGGTATGCTATGGATGTGCAATGATATGAATATCAGTAATATTGAACTGAGGTAATTAACTTGGATTTAGAAGAAAGGTGAAATATTTTTGAGCTCAAAGTCCTTATGCTTTAGTTTCTTTCAAAAATGCATCATGCAATCTCTAAATACAACTACATGCAGACTCTTTTAGGACTTGTCACTGATTTGTAGATATTGTATATTTTTTTATCATCATTGGGCTCTATTTGGAATGGATACCACCTGATAGTACAACCATCACTAATACCCACTGATATTATGAAAGTATGAATACTATTTTGATTGGATTAAATGTCGGAAATAGACTTAGGCATCAAGGCATAGAAGCCAGGATAACAAATTAGTCACCTTCCTTTTACTATATCAAAATCTGTGTAAGGTAAGATATTGGACCCGCAATGAAGTTGAAAATTCATATCCTTGGGTACATTATGCTTTGTATACCTTAGTGAGAATTTGAGTTTTTAGAAAAATAGACATGGAAATTGTTTCAACCTCACCGTAGTTTACACATAACAAAGATCAAGATATATGCGGCTATCCACTCATGTTGGCAGCCCTTACCATAAACATCCAAGTTAGGTGAAATTTATAGGATCATTTGGAACAATCACCATACACAGAAAACCAAGAAAATGTTATGTCTCCTATCCCTACAAATCTTTTTCTTTGTGTAGACGTCATGGAGTAACTCGAAAGACATAGCAACTATCAATTGTGAATCAATCAAATAAAATTCATAACTGCTTAGATGCCCCTAGTTAAAACATCATCAGTTCATAAAAGAGTTATAATCAAACCAAGAGCAAACTGTGCTTAAGTAGTATTGAGAAATACTATTGATTCATCTTTCAAGCACAGTAGAGATTCATCAATCAAAAATTTGGAATTTAAGCAATAGGTATTCCCTATCTGTGTATAACATTGTTCCTGTTTGAAATCCAATGTTGGTCTTAGGAACACCATTCATGTTAGTGCCATGTTTGTATCATCCTTATTTCATGAAAGTAATATTTGGTGCAAGTATCGAGAAACATTGTGTCACAAGACAAACCCTCCTATGACGACCTAGCAGATGCAACCTAACATGCTAGAAAAGATGGCCCCAGTGTGAAATGACTTGATCCTAAGATAGAAATACAGACAAATCCCAAGCAAGGATAAGATATTCGTAAGGAAACAAAGTCAACATTTAGCATAGGTGTAATCGTGAAGGCCTAGTATTAGCAATGTATTGATAGATAGAGTGCAAAATACAAGTGATGCCTGATTGGGTTTTCACCACTTGGCAAAACTTCTTTTATTCTTCTTGCTACCAAGATGCCTGTTTTACCAGGTTTTCATCAAGGCACTTTTATCTTTTTCAATTTTTTTGCTATTTTTTATTTTTTTGAATGTTTTTGTGGTATCAAGGTGCCCTTTTCAAGGTTTTCACCAAGGATACCTTTTCTTCAGGACTTTTCCGCTATTTTTGGTATTTTCTGAGATTTTCACTATACAGGCTCTGCTAGCCAAATAGTAAGCGTAGAGAAACTTCAAATGTAGAGTATTGATAGGATCTGGAAGGATGTCTCCCTTAGGTGTAGCTAGCTGATAAGCTCCAGTCCCAAAAGTAGCAGTGATAACATAAGGTCCCAGCCAGTTAGGTTCAAACTTTCCTTTCTATTACCAGTTAGGCTGATTTTTAGGATTCTCCTTTAGAACGTGATCCCCCACTTGAAATTGTCATGGTTTGACTTTTATATTGTAGCCTTTGGACATTCATGCTTGGTACACCTTCAAATGATCAAATTCCTATTGTCTTGGCTCATCAAGTAAGTCTAAAGAATTTACCCGATCAATGCGGTATTGCTCATCAGTAACAAGACCTTGTAAAGATACCTGCAAAGATGGGATTTCAACCTCAATAGGTAGTACTTCTTCGGTGCCATAGACTAGGGAAAATGGCATGGATCTAGTTGGTGTCCTGATGCTTGTTTTGTAGGCCCATAGTGCCAGATTTAGTTTTAAATGCCAGTCTCTGCTAGACTTATGCACAGTTCTGTGTAGGATTTTGAGAATATTTTTGTTAGATGCCTCATCCTGTCCATTACCTTGAGGATAATAGATTGAGGAGTAGTGTTGAGTGATGTGGAACTATTCACAAAGGTCATCAATGTCTTTATTTTTAAATTGGCCCCCATTGTCTGTTACAATTGAAGCGGGTATCCCATATCTACAGATAATGTAGCTCAAGATGAACATAGCCACCTGTTTGTCATTGGCTTTGATTAGCAGCATGACTTTGACCCACTTCATGAAATACTTAGTGGCCATAATGATAAATTTGTGTCCATTTGAATAATTAGGATATATTTGTCCAACCAAGTCAAAGGCCCATTGCTGAAATGGCCAATGTGTTATGAAAGGTATAAGTTCTCTGGTAGGAGCATGGATGAGATTTCCATGTTTCTATAATTTATGACATGTTTTGGAAAATTGAATAGCATCTTTTTCCATTTTAGGCCAGTAATATCCTACTCTGAGTAGTTTCTTTGCTAGTGAAAAGTCATTTGAATGTGATCTACATACACCTTCATGGACTTCTTTTAATGCATGATTTGACTCTTCATGTTCTAAACATCTAAGAAGTGTACCATCAAGACCTCATCTATATAAGTTGTTAGTAATGAGGACATAACATGATGCTATCCTAATTAAGGATCACTTTTCATTTCTAGATAGATCATTGGGAATAGTTTGGTCAGTTACATAAGAAATGATTTTAGCATACCAAGATTGGTCTTGGGCATTTAGAGAACAAACTACTTGGTATTTAAAGGTATCAAAGGATGGATAGGATAATTCTTCCACCAAGAAGTCATAGAATATTTGATGTTCCTCTTGTTGTATCATGGATGCCAAGGTAGCCATGGTATCTGCAGCTTTATTCTCTATTCTGGGTATCTGCTGGAATGCGATGAAGACAAAGTACTTCTTTAGGTCACCTACCAATTTTTTGTAGGGAATAAAATTCTCATCTTTCATCTAATAATCTCCATTGAATTGATTGATAATGAGTTGGGAGTCACCATACACATGTAATTCTATAATCTTCCACTCCATGGCAAGTTAAGGCCGTTTACCAATGCTTCATATCCAGAAATGTTATTTGTGCATGGAAACATAAATTTATAGGACTTGGGTATCTTGTAGCCTTGAGGAGTTATGAATAGAACCCTTGCTCTAGAGCCTTGTTGCATGAAAGAACCATAAAATTACATCTTCCATGGATACTCAGTGAGATGCATAATTGTTTCATCAGGGAACTCAATTCTTAAAGGTTCATCATCTTGGAGGGGTGAAGCAACTAATTGATCTGTGAGGACTTGTCCTTTAATAACCCTCCTGTCCACATAATCAATGTAAAATTCTCTTAGAATGAGGACCCACTTTGATAGACGTCTTGTTAATGCTATTTTTCTCAGGAGGTACTTTAGAGGATAAATCTTTGCAATGAGCCTTATTGTATGTGATATCATGTAATGTCTCAATTTTTGTGATGCAAAGACAACTGCTAAGCATGCTTTCTCAATAATGCTATAATTGAGTTCATAGGAGACTAGTGTTCTATTGATGTAGCAGATCACTCTTTCTTAGTTTCATCCTCTTGTGATAATAATACTCCCAGTGATGTAGCTGTAGCTGAAATATACATGAGTAATGGCTTTCCATGAATGGGTGCCATAAGAAAAGGAGGAGTAGCTAGGTACTCTTTTAGTTCTCTAAAGTTGGCTTCACAATTCTCATCCCATTTAAAGGTGACACCTTTATGTAGTAATTTAGTAAAGGGTTGTTCTTTGTCTGCAAGTTTTGACATGAACCTCTTGATTGATTGGAGTCTCCCTTGTAATGTCCTCATTTGACTAATGTTGCATGGAGGAGTCATCTCTAGTATAGCTCTGACTTTTTCTAGGTCTACTTCAATTCCTTTCACTGAAAAAATAAACCCTAAGAGCTTTCCTGATTGAACCCCAAAGGCACACTTCTTTGGATTGAGCCGGAGTTGAAATTGCTCCATACGATCCAATACTTTTCTTAAGTCATCAATATGATTATTCTGTTCTTTTGATTTAGCTAAGGTGTCATCTACATAATCTTCCATGTTTTTATGCATCATATCATGGAATATAGTGGTCATTGCTCTTTGATATGTGGCACATGCATTCTTTAACCCAAATGACATGATGTTTCAACAAAAGGTTCCCCATGCGCATGTAAATGCGGTCTTCTCTTGATCTTTAGGAGCAATTTTAATCTAATTGTAGCCTGAGAAACCATCCATTAATGAATACATTTGGTAGCCTACTATGAGATCTATGATCATATCAATATTATGTAGTGGAAAATCATCCTTGGGACATGCCTTGTTTAAGTCCCTGAAGTCTGTATAGATCTTGATAGATTTATCTGATTTAGATACCGGGACCACATTAGAAATCCATCCTACATAAGCGATGACTCTGATGAATCTAGCTTTCAATAACTTCTCTAGCTCTACTTTTACTAGTAATGCAACATGGGGACACATCTTTCTTAGTTTCTATTTCACAGGTTTGATCCCAGGTGCTATAGATAAATGGTGCATTATCAATTCAAGATCTAGTCTAGGCATATCTATGTAAGACCATGCAAACTTGATCTTTTTTCTCTTAGGAACTCAGTGAATCATGTCTTCTCTTCATCTGAAAAAGATTGTGCTAGGTGAACTATTTGAGGATTTTTAGCTGTACCCAAGTTAACTGGTTGTGTTGGTTCGATCAGAACTGAAGACCTTTCTTGAAAGTGCTTAGGGAGGATATCAAGAATCTCATCTTTTGGCACCTCTGAGAGGTTTTCACCATCAAAGATGTCTTTTGTTTTTACTATTTTGGAATTTGATACTGCCACAACATGGTTTTCACCATCAGTTCTTTTCTTCTTTTTATTTTTCAATTTTTGACTGAGAAACTTGATATCCTCCTGTGACATGTTCACACTCCTTGCATTGGTGGAAGAAGGGTAAGGTTCACAAGTGTTTTGATAACAAGCCAAGGTTTAATCATTAGGGAATTTGAGGATAGGAGTAGGATCTATTTTGGTCCAATCAATTAGGTCTGGCTTTATCAAAGACAAGGAATCAAACTTTGGGAAGGACACCAACGCGTTAGCATCAAGACTATTAACTGACACATGACATGTTCTGTTAGGTTAATCTCTTCGATGTTTATATCAATAAGAGTTAGATCATCATTAAAAGGGTCATTGTTAGAAATGTGTGGAACAAACTCTAGTGACTTATCAGTTGAGTATTCTTCTTCTTCATCTCTTTGTAGAAGGAGAATCCTTGCTTGTCGCCACTAAATTTCTTCTACACCTAGGAGAACACCAGTCTCTTCATCAATAATTGGGGGAAAGAATTCCTCTTCTACTTCAGGAATATCAATAATGTTAGGAGTAGTGTTAGGATGCGTGTTGGGTGTTGATTGAGCCTCAAAAATGTGAACCACATCTATCTCAATGTCCTTTATGGTGACAGATAACTCATCCCATTCATAATCATTAGAGTCAGTGGCATCATCATTAAACTTGTTCAAGAACTAAACAATAGTTACCTGATGTACCCTATTAGTTACCTATTGATCAAAGTGTGGAAAATCTAAGACATGTGTGATTGTGACTAACTGCCACTAGTTAGGATGTGAATCCTATTATCGGGGTGTGTCTTTAGTAGCTGTTGCTATTAATGGTACTACTGAATCATCTTTTGTTGCTTCGTCTACCTCTTGAATAGTAGTTAGTGGTAACAGAGGGATATGAGTGTCTGGTGGTACCTCAAAGCTTGGTACATAGCACTCTCCTTGATATTCAGGATTCTCTGTACCAACATGTAATAAACTTTCATAGGACCATTGTTCTAATTCTGTTTCTTCTATCTCATCACTCCATTTGTCTGAGATCGAACTATCTTTTGAAGCACGTTTGTCAGATTCATTATTAAAACCTAGTCCTATTTTGTGTCTGGTATTTTTGAATTCCGTGTGCACAGGTTCAATAAGTCCTCTTCCTGTGTCACCTAGAGGTCCTTTTCCTTTGTATCCCATTTTCTTGAGGAGGTCGTATCCTTTACCATACTATTCTGGGGATATTTATACATGTTTTATCTCAGTTTCCTTTGGTTCTCCCTTATAAAGCCAGGCCAAGACTGCCTTTTCTTCTGTGTTATCTAAAGAATATGTGGATGGCTTAACCATGCCAGTTGCTTTGTGGATTTATGGTGTTTGAGATGTAGTAGGTGTGAATGATGAGGAAGGTTTTCCATAGGATCTTGGTGACACCAAAAGTTCTATCAATGACGGGGTCATGTCCAGCCTGTATTCTCCCATACATGTTTCTTCAAGTTTTAAGGTCTTTCCAAAAATTTTCATCACCATGTCTTTGGTAGTCTCAGGTGCAATCTCATCCATAGCTTCCTTGTTATGCGGAACCATAATACCTGCCTTAATATTGTTGCAAGTTTAATTAGCATCTGCAGGAATTGTTACTTCCACCCCATTATGTGGGAACTTGATACACTGGTGGTAAGTAGATGACACAACTTGCATTTCATGGATCCAGGGTCTCCCTACTAGTATGTTGTAAGATAAGGGTAGATCCAGAAATTGACATATGACATTCCTTTCAACTGGCCTGACTCTGATGGGAAGAAAAATAAGACCTTTAGAGGATCTCTCTTCGTCATCATAAGCTTTGATAGTGATTTTGCTTCTAGAATCAATGGCTTGTTCTGAGAGACCTAGTTTCTTGATTAGATTAAGGGTACAAATATTCAATCCCGCACCTCCATCTATCAATACGCATCTAACACATGATTTATGAATGAGGAATTCAATATGAAGGGGTTGATTATGTGGATGTGTCAAAGATTTATCATCTTCTTCAGAAAAAGAGAGGTAATGCGGTGTTGAAATGTGATTAACCATCGCTTGGAATTTGTCTATATCAAGGTCTTTTGGTACACTTGTGGCATGTGGGGCTTGTTCCAATATTTCCCTAGGCACTGTGGATATTTTAAGAAACTCAAAAATGGAAATTTTAGCAGAGGTTTGTTGCAGTTGATCCACCAAGTTATACTTTGTTGCGGGAATAGTAACAATTTGTTTTGTTGCTGTTGGTTTGGGGATAGTAACAATAGGAACCTTGGATGTTGATGCTAGTTTTAATGTAGAATTAGGTCCTTTGATCATGACTTGTGCTTGACTCCATGTTACCACATTCAATTGGAAAGATGTGTCTTTAACACCTTTGATTGTGACCAAATTAATTGATTCAGTTTTAATGTCTAACATGTTGATCCCATTATCATTATTGGAGTAGGTGTAGGTTACTTGATTTCCTTTTCCTTTAGATGCCTCCCCTTTCTTGTAATTAGGGAATGACTTGTTAAATTTCATATGATCTTCGTTAGTGGTGTGTCCTTCCACTTTGATCTTACCTCATTCAATAAGGTCCTAGATAACATGTTTGAGTTTAAGACAATTATTAGTCTTTTCTCCTTTGTTCTTGTGAAAGACACAATAGGAATTGTCATCCCACCACCTTGGTTTGACTTCTGGATTTCATGGTTTGAAATCTGGGATTGTGAGAACTTTGTTTTCCAATACTATTTTTAAAATAGTCTCAAGAGGTTCTCCCAAAGGAGTGAATGTTCTTTGAGGCTTGGAAGTCCATGGCTGACTTTTATTATTCTCGGTGTTTGCTTTAGGTATGGAGGTTGTTACCTTGGCATCTTTGCTTTCTTGCATGCTATTTGTTAGATTGAACACCTTAGGTTTAGAATTAACATTAGAGGCATCTCCTACTCCATTGTTGACAACATTTTTATTTTTCTTCCACCACTTAGGCTTAGAGTTGGAGTTGGTAGATTTGTTTTCTCTTTGAAGAGTGATTTCTCCCCTTTTAACCATGAATTATTCGATATGAATGGTGTTTTTGATCATCCTGTCGAAGCTAGGGGAGTCTTGAATTTATAATGCGTAGTTCAACTTAGGTACCAAGTTATTAACAAAGATTTCCATTTTCTCAGATTTGGGAATAGCTCTTGAATACCATGCAAAGATTTTCCTCCACCTTTGTAGAAAGTGTGTAAAGGATTCGCCAGTCTTTTGTTTAGCGTTGCACAGATCCATCATAGTCACATTATGATGTATATTATAGGAGTAATTTTGGATAAATTGTTGAATTAAATCCTCAAAAGTTTTTACCTTAGATGTAAGCTTTGAGAACCACTCCATGGCGTTGCCTCCTAGACTTCCATGAAAGAGTTCCATGAGGTATGTAGGTTCATGCATGTATTCTATACCCAGAGCACAAAATTCTCTTACATGGTCATGTGGGTCAGTCTCTCCCATATATTTGTCATATTTGGGTCTTGCCATGTTAGGAGGAAATGAAACCTTAGTAATACTCTTGTTAAAAGGAAATGGACAAATGAAGTCCAAAGAGTATTTCATCTTGGGTTTAGCCTTCTCCTATTTGAGAGTCGCGAGCTCTATTTGCATTAAGGTGAGTTGTTACCTCCTTTTCTTTTAGTTGTTCCACATCATAATCCTTAGGAAATTTTACGCCACTGGATGCTAGATGGAGAAAGTATTTTTCTTTATCTTTTCCAATCATATTTTCCATTGTCTTTTGGAATTTCTTGCTTTGTTTGAGTTTATTGTATTCTTCTTAACTGATGTCTTCCTCATTGCCTGAATCAAACAAAGGGCGGTCAAAGTGTAGTTCTTCTTCCTCATCTCTATCTTCGTGCTTTTGGTTTTTATCATTGTCATAGTCCTCAAAAGCCTTACTCCATTCGTGAGTGGCTATGTCCATTTTTGGAGAGTCTAAATAGAGCAGGGAACTACAGGATGTTTCTCCTCATTGAAAGTGTAGTGATCTAGGAGGCACTTTTGATTCTTTAGGAGTGTACTTGTTGCATCTTGTCCTAACCATGAAGTTGTATCTCAACTATATCAAAGTTTCTCGATAGTGTTAGGTAGTGCCTCAAATTGTTCAAGTGAGTGTGCCTAGGTGGAAGTATCATTCATGTTTTGGTGGAAGTAAATGATTCCAGCATCAAAGGGTTAGAACGCCCTGATAGTAAGCTAGGAATCAAGTTGTTGTAAAAAGTGGATAGACCACATGTATTGAGACTGATTGTGAGAAACTGACAGGACATGCAAGGTAGACGTCTGAAAAAGTGTTTTGACACAGAAATAGGGAAACCAGAAAAGACAACATGGACAGACTAAAGAGCCAAAAGGGTATCCAAATCAACTGAGGTTTTATGAGAAACTAATCTGCAAGTGCCCACTGTCCTAGATGCAAGCTCCTAGATGCGAGCCAAGAAATACAGGATACAAGTTTCTGATGGAATAAATGCAACCTTTCACCCTAGATGTGATGAAGTGCTGACCAGATACGATGCAGGATACCAGATACGAGCTAGGAAATCTGGGATATGATTTTCTGATGTTTCTGTCAAATTTTTTCAGTTTCGTTAAATGCATTTTGGAAGTGCATGAAGTTCATTTGATCTATGATAATGTTCCGAGACTTGATGATAAGTAAAAAAAACACATGTAGATCAAGGATTGAATTTTGTTGCTTGTTTTGAAGGTGTTATCTTGTTAATGAATTTTAGATATATCAAGTAGATTTGCATTGTTAGGGGTGAATAGACACATGCTTACACCATTTTTTCTAGGTAGAGGATAAAAATCTTTGCTCGTTGACTTAGGTACACACTCAAATGCTAATCAGAATATGGCCATCACAAAGCACACAATGGCTCTAGTCATGATGCCATATTAGCTGACTCCAAATGCAAGTGAGGGCACAATATGATGAGTGTCTTGGGGCAATTAATTTTTGCCTTGCACAAGGATTATCACCCTTTCAAAGATGAATCGGGTAGTTTTGTCTATGAAGTTCATTATTTATGATGGGGCAATCCGTTCGAAACCATCTCCCATAGAATTTTAAAAGGTAAAATTGAGGTGTATAGCCCTCTGAGTACTTAAATATGTGTAGTCTAGCAAGAAAGATTCAAGAAGTTCCATCCTACACATACCCAAGCATGTTCAAGGAATGATGTCAGAATTCTGAGAACAAAACTGATTCTATCTTCTGAGGCTTTGGCCTACGAGGAAGAAATTATTTATAGTGAGTTAGAAGGATTGGCGTAAAAACTGTCCTCACTTGGGTCATTCTTGGGAGATTTTTTCCTCAACTGACAGGCCCTCTACTGTTAAATAAACATACAAAGGATTGGTGAGCGTAGGATTTCTATATTTCTGATTCTTTGAAAGAAGAAGAGCATACTCTCCTAGTCCATGTCATTTTCTCCCAAAACATTTCAATCAAACGTTCATTCCCTCAAGCTATGTTGAGCCTGATTTAGATATTCCTAATTTAATGAAAACACAAGTACTTGAAAGCAAAGTTTGATTGTTTATTTGACCATAGTTCTTAGTGCTTTGCTTGTTCAATTTCAAATCCCAAATTAGATGATGAAGTTCATTTATCCCACAAAAGTTAGGTGACTTGTGTTGTTCAATTACTTTGCCAAAGAAAATTACATGGTGAAGCTTGTTCAATTAATCCCACAAAGTTTAGTGATTTTCCTTCTTCAATTACTTTGCCAAAATAAATTAAACGATGAGTTTTCTTTGTTCATTTACCCCAAATTCCTTTCAAGTTTTAAATCAATCTTTTATTTTCTAATTTTCCTTTAAAGGAAAAGAGCATACTTATCTAATCAATTTAACAAATGAGAATAAAATGTATCCTTAGTTTGAAAGGAAAAACAAAATGCAGGTCAAGATAAGGGGATGGCAACTTAAAAAAAACCACAAGTCAGTATTCTTTCTCCCTGCTTTTTCAGCCCTGACAACAATTTGCAAACATTAGTTAGGTTGCTCAAAAGATCAAAAACCAAACTAGTCAAAATGTTAGAGGTTAGGCAATCGGGCACGCAAAACTTTTAACCATATATGATCCTAGAAATACAGGATACAATACAGAATACTAGATGTGAGCCTCTGCTACTAGATACGATAGGATACAGACTAGATGCGAGCATGTACCGGAAATGACTCAGGAAATCCTGGATGCAAGCCTATATTTCTGCGATGTGAGGGTGTATCCTGGATGCAAGATTTTAAGACCATAAATGAGTCTGTACCTCAAATTTGGGAAGACAAATTAGTTAAAAATGAACTTGAAATGAGGCAAAATATGAAAGCGGGCCCCACGGTGGGCGCCACAAATGTGTGTTAATTAGTGCACTTGTTATCTGCAACACAACACTTCAATAGATCATTATATTAGTAGAAAAGCATAAAAAGCAAGGGTTTCAAGCTAAATACTAAAATCGATCTATTGCTTCCTATCTAGGAGGAGTTTGAATAATGCCATAATCACGCCCTCAGATTATGCACAAATTAGTGACATATACAACCTAAGAATGAAAGATTTGAATCAAAACTAATCTAAATGCTCACTAAACATGCATATTATCTCTAAAAAGTATGATAATAAAAATGCATAATATCAAAAATACTATGCAATATGAATTCACAATTAATCTAAACAGCATAACAATGCTTTTCAATTCTAAAATTAAGGGCCATTTGAGGTCAAAAACTCATTCAATTTATAGAATAAATAAGGAGAGAGAGGGGGACAAGGTTCATTAATGGAGGTTTAAAAACCATTAATGAGGTGTAAGAGACATTAATGCCAAAGGCATTGATGAGGCATGGGCTTGAGGAATCTCCATTAATAATACATTAATGAGAGCAACTAAGAGGCTGTTAGAATAGTCCCAAAGGATAATTGAGAGGGGGGGGGGGGGGGGGNGTGAATCAGTTATCAGTAACTTTAATTCTTTTTACTTCCTTAACTTCAAAATACAACAAAGTAAATGCTTAATCAGATAACACAGTACACAACACACAATTTGATTATGGGGAAACCAAATGGTAAAAACCCCGATGGGAATTAGCACCCACAATGAACTATACTTGTTTTTAGTAATCCCTGTTAGAAGATATTTTAAACTTGTTAGGAGTTTTACTTTGCAATGCAATAAGTATAGTGACCTGGTTAAGGGTCGGACCCTATTAGGAGTCTTTTACAAATAACCCTGTTAGGGGTGGTGGACTCACTGTCCAAAAGCTCACTGCTTAATGGTGAAGGCTACAACCTTCTGTATAACAGATATGCACTATATCTGATGATGAACTATAGAGTAGACCTGTTGTCTTGATCAGTTCTAGTGTATTAAAATCTTTCACTTCTTCTTCACATAGACTCTTGATGAATGAACCACATATGATATTCTTCTCTATACATCTTCTGTCTCTTTTCATATCATTCACACTTAGTGTATCCCAAAATGACTTGCTATAAGTATCTTCCTCAAAGTATAAGATCATGGAACCTGTAAGACAACTCTTTATAACATCCTTGTCGGCTCTACTAAGCACGCAAGCATAATTACAACCGCACAAGTATAAACTGAATAGACGCGACGCTTCACTAAGTCAGCCTCACCAAAATAACTCTAACTTTGCAATCTTATTGAAACAAATTTGGCACCTTTAGATAACTATCATCAACTCATAACTAATCATGATTATACAGACACATATCCTTAAGATAGGCACAACTCAAGAAACACGTTACATACATCGGCTTTGAACATATACTCTTCCAGAACTGTAACTACCAATAAAAGAATTACACAACTTGACTGACACATCATATCTAGATCTACGTGTATGAACATAACATAATAAACATGTCAACAACATGTATCTAACCACACAAGTCTTCATGTCACCATTCTGATAAGTACATAAAGAATCACTACTATGTATTATATGTTGTCATCAATGAAAAACATACAATCAATCAACTGAACATAAACAAATCTCCAACAATCTCCCACTTTGAAATTGATGGCAACATATGATATCAAAAAAATCCTCTATTCATGGTGTCCTCTTTCTTTTACAATCTTCTCAATATCCTCATCAAAGATTCCTCTACATTGCTTCAGTTCTTCTAACTGTGTTTTTGTTCCATGTATATACTCCCCTAGAGTATATGCTCCCCCTTAGTACATACCCCCCCTTAATATATACTCCCCCTTTGACATCAATGGAAAAGGGCGCCATAAACCATTAGGCATAGGTACTACTCTAGAAGTAGAGTAGTCAACCATTCATCAGTAACTTAATGACTGATGTTCTTGCTACTTCTTCTAAACAGACTCAGGAGATGGAATTACTCCCAACTTCTCCCTGAGATACTCAAAAGTATCCTTTGATAAGGGCTTTGTGAGAATATCTGCCAACTGTTCTTTGGTGCTCACATAGTCCAATTTCACTTCTTTATCTACAACCTTTTCTCTCAAAAAATGGTACTTGATCTCTATGTGTTTTGTCTTTGTGTGCATCATAGGGTTCTTATACATGTTGATAGTGCTAGTATTATCAAAGTGAATAAAAATAGGATAATCAACCTAAATACCAAAGTCATTAACCATCTTCTTGATCCAAACCATGGTTGAACAATTTAGTGCTGCTGCAACATATTCAACTTCTGCTGTTGACTGAGAAATATAGTTATGCTTCTTTCTTATCCAAGAAACCAACCTGTCTCCAAGAATTAATTCTCCTCCTAAAGTGCTCTTCCTATCATCTATAAAACCTACCCAATCTGCATCTGTATACACATGAAGTTGTACATTCTCTGATTTAGGATACCATAAACCATAGTCTATAGTTCCCTTTAGATATCTGAATATCCTCTTGATTTCCATTAGGTGAATCTACTTGGGTTTAGCTGCAAATATTCCAACAATGCCAACTACATTAGATATGTCAGGTCTAGATTGAGTTAGATAAATGAGTTTACCAATCATAGATTTTCACAATGTCTTATCAACTGCTGTGGAATCATCATCTTTTGAAAGCTTGCTTCCTGTAATCATGGGAGTACATACTGGCTTATAGTCTTCCATCTGGAAGGTTTTCAATATTTCCTTCACATATTTTGACTAATTAATGAATATACCTTTATCCGTCTACTTTACATTCAGTCCCAAAAAGTATTTTATAGGACCAATCATGCTCATTTCAAATTCATTCTGCATTTCTCATGCAAATACTATACTGAGCTTGTCATTACGTCCAATGATAATGTCATCAAAAAATATGGAAACTAGTAATAATCCATTAGGTGTCTCTCTTGTGAATAGGTTACAATCTGCTGCTCCTTTCTTGAATCCAATCTTGGTAAGATAACCATCAAGTCTCTCATACCAAGCTCTTGGGGCCTATTTAAGACCATAGAGTGATTTCTTCAATCTGCATACCATGTCTGGTTCATCTGAAAGATTAAATCCTTCAGTCTGTTCTATGTAGGCTTCCTCCTTCAAGTCACCATTCAGAAAATCTGACTTTACATCCATTTGATAAAATTTAAAGTCTTTGAATGTTGCATAGGCCAAGAAAAATTTAATGGCTTCCAGTCTGCTCACAAGGGAAAATGTATCAGTATAGTCTATTCGTTCTCTCTACACATATCCTTTACATACCAATCTTTCTTTGTTTCTTACTACTGTACCATCTTCATTCATCTTGTTTCTGAATACCCACTTTGTTCCAATCACATTTTTTTACTGGGTCTAGGAACTAATTCCCATGTATCATTCTTAACTATCTGATCTAATTCTTCTTTCATTGAATTCTTCCAATCAAAATCATTACAAGCATTTTCGACACTTAAAGGTTCAATCTGGGAAAGTAAACATACCTCTTCATCCATTTCTAGACTTTTTGCTTTTGATCTGGTCAAAACACTGCTACTTTGATCTCCAATGATATCATCTTTAGAGTGGTATCTAGATGTGAATTTAAGAACCTTAGGTGTGACTTCTTCTTCTATAATCTGTGATTCTTCTCTGCTTGATTTAGGGTCATTGCATGAAACATCAATGCAATCAAACATTTCTTCAATAATAGTATCTTTGCTGCTAGGCACGGGTTCATCTTCAATCATAGGTGCAAATTCATAGTATCTCTCTTGAACCATAAAATTCTCATCAATTTTACATGAGTACTTTCAATTATATTTTTCAATCTCAAATTAAAATATCTATATGCTTTGCTTTTTGTAGAGTAACCAAGGAAAATACCTTCATCACTTTTGGCATCAAACTTACCAACACCATCATCTCTCTTGATGTAGGACTTGCTGCCAAAGATTCTAAAATACTTTACTACAGGTACATTACCAAACCAAAGTTCATAGATTGTCTTATCTACGCCTGACCTCAATTGAGTTCTGTTGATAGTATAGACTGATGTATTCACTACATCTCTCTAACATATGTGTGCAAATTTTCCTTAAATCATCATAGTGCACACTGTATCAAGTATAATCCCGTTCCTTATTTATACAATCCCATTCTTTTGAGGGGTTCTAGGTGCACTCAACTGTCTTTTAATTCCATGTTCTTCACAGTAATCATAAAACTGATCAGAGGTGAACTCTCCTCCTCTATCTGATATTAGACATTTCAATTTTAATCCAGATTCATTCTCAACCTTAACTTTGAATATTTTGAACTTCTCAAAGGCTTCAGACTTTTCCTTTAAGAACGCAACCCACATCATCCTTGAAAAATCATCAACAAACAAAATAAAATACCTTTCTCTGTAGTATGATCTTGTTTGGGTAGGGCCAGATAGGTTTGTGTGAACTAGGTCCAATTTGTTTTCAGTTGAGTTCTACTTGCTTCTAAAATAACTCCTTACATGCTTTCCCATAACACATTCCCTGCATATTGTGTCAACTAGTCTTGCAATACTAGGAAGGTCTCTGACTACCTTGACATTACTTATCTTTACTATGTTATCAAAATTGATATGACATAGTCTCTTGTGCCATAACCAACTGTCAGCTACTTTTGCAAAAAAAAAACTTACATCAGAATTGAGGTGAAAAACATTACCTTTTATTTTGGAGCCTGATGCAATCATGTCTCCATCTTTGTTGTTAATGATGCATTTTTTGTCTTTGAACTCCAAATGATAACCTTTGTCAAGTAGATGTCCAACACTTAGCAAGTTATGATATAATCCATCAACATATAGAACATCATCTGGCTTGTTCTTTCCATCCAAAGTGATGGAACCTTTGCCTATGATAGGTTTAGGAGTGTTATCTCCAAATCTAACCATACCACCTTTGTATTTGTTTAAATGAAAAAATCTATCTTTGTCAACTGTTATATGATGAGAGCATCCACTGTCAATGATCCAATTAGTTCTAATGTCTGCTTTGGAAATTAAGGCTAACTCTTGTTCTTCCTTTTCATCTGCAATGTCCATTTCCTCAAGAAAACTATCCATGTCTCTAAGGGAAACACATCCAATTTTATCTTCTCCTGAATCTTCATCAGTTACAACTTCTTCAACATGATAACATTCCTTCTTATATTTAGGTTTGTAATCAAATATGAACTTCTTGACTCTTGTGGAACACTTAGATGCAAAGTGACCAATCTTGTTGCATGAAGAACATTTGAATGAAAGCTATCCTTCATATTTTCCTTTTCCTTTCTTTTCTCTTTTATCAATCATAGCAATGATTTCTTCTAGTTCTTCACCAACTTCTTCTTTCTCATTATGACGGGAGATGTGTAAGGATTTCTTACCATGGCCTAAGGCTTTGAAGGCTGTTTCACTCTTAGGTTCAGCCTTCAATCTTGATATCTCCAATGCAGAGATTTTTCTGATCAAAGTCTCTCTCTTGAAGTCTTGTGAGAATTGCATGGTTTCCTCTAGAATACTTATCTTGTTTTCATAGTCTGATGTTAAAGTAGTTAGCAGCTTGTCCATTATTTCTTCTTCTGATATTTCTCCACCATTGTTTCCGATTCCAGAGACTGCTTCATTTATCCTTTGATTGTAAGCTCTAATGCTCTCTTCAGGTAACATCTCAAGACTGTTGTATTTCTTTTTCCATGTCTTCCTGTGTGCATTCTTTTCTTGAATATCTCCTTCAAACATATCTTCTAAATACTTCCATATGGTGTATGCTCTATTAATTTTCTTGATTTCAAAAAATTCACTCTTGGATAAGGCGTTGATTAGGGCTTCTTTAGCAATTGCATTATTGGTAAATATTTCCTTTTGTCTATTAGTAGCATCATCCTTTGCAAGGTCTTTTAGAGATGGAATTACAACTTCTTGTGTAGCAATTTCAAAGATCTCAAAGCCAACACACTGTAGATGTGTTATCATTTTGTTTTTCCAATCCAGATAATTTTCTCCATCAAACTTAGGGCTTTCTTATCTAAAGTAAGACATCTAATCTACCTTAAGCTGTTAGGCTTCTTCTCCAAGGAACTTGGCTCTGATACCAATTGTTAGAATAGTCCCAAAGGATAACTGAGAGGGGGGGGGGTGAATCAGTTATCAGTAACTTTAATTCTTTTTACTTCCTTAACTTTAGAATACAACAAAGTAAATGCTTAATCAGATAACATAGTACACAACACACAATTTGATTACGGGGAAACCAAATGGTAAAAACCTCGGTGGGAATTAGCACCCACAATGAACTATACTTGTTTATAGTAATTCCTATTAGAAGATATTTCAACCCTATTAGGAGTTGTACTTTATAATGCAATAAGTATAGTGACCTGGTTAAGGGCCAGACCCTGTTAGGAGTCTTTTACAAATAACCCTGTTAGGGGTGGTGGACTCACTGTCCAAAAGCTCACTTCTTAATGGTAAAGGCTACAAAATTATGTATAATAGATATGCACTATATCTGATGATGAACTGTATAGTAGACCTGCTGTCTTGATTAGTTTCAGTGTATTACAATCTTTCACTTCTTCACATAGACTCTTGATGAATGAACCACATCTGATATTCTGGTCTGTACATCTTCTGTCTCCTTTTGTATCATTCACACTTAGCGTATCAAAAAATGACTTTCTATAAGTATCTTCCTCAAAGTATAAGATCATGGGACCTATAAGACAACTCTTTATAACATCCTTGTCAGCTCTACTAATCACACAAGCATAATTATAACCGCGCAAGTATAAACTGAATAGACGCAACGCTTCACTAAGTCAGCCTCACCAAATTAACTCTAACTTTGAAATCTTCTTGAAACATGTTTGGCGCCTTTAGATAAATATCATCAACTCATAACTAATCATGAATATACACACGCATATCCTGAAGATAGGCACAACTCAAGAAACATGTTACATACTTCGGCTCTGAACAAATACTCTTCCAAAACTATAACTACCAATAATAGAATTACACAACTTGACTAAAACATCATATCTGGATCTACGTGTATGAACATAACATAATAAACATGTCAAAAACATGTATCTAACTACGCAAGTCTTCATGTCATCATTCTGATAAGTACATATATAATCACTACTGTGTATTATATGTTGTCATCAATGACAAACATACAATCAATCAATTGAATAGAAACAAATCTCTAATAGAGGCATGGTGAGGGGTGTACGTCCAAGCTTGAGAAAGTTGAATTTCTCAAGTGGGCAGGATTCCTAATCATAAAATTAGGAATGTGACATCATTAGGAAGTGGGTTAGGATATGATTAAGATTAGGATTAGACTTAGCATGGGGGGAATAGGTTGGGATAGGTTTGAACCTAGGGTTAAGGTGGTTGAGATGGGTTAGGTTAGGGGTTAAGGGGAATATTAATGAAATGAATTATAATTAATATATTCATTCAAAAATAGGGAAATTAATTATTTAAGCTTTTGATTGCTTTAGATAATTAATTAGGACTATAGCCATTTAATTAGATTAATTTAGGATAGAGGATAGGCATTTTCAAGTGATTAGATATAATAGGGATTTAGTTAATTCCTTTTAAATTAATTATCTTGGCCAGGTATTGATTTGAATTATTTTGAATTAAAATTGATTGGTTTTGATTGGCTACGGTGATTAATAAAATTTAGTGATTAAATCACTTAGGAGATTAAATATGATTTGAATGAATTATGCCAGTCGATTGAAGAGTTGTTTGGACATAATTGGGGGTATGATCACACTTAGAGAAAATATGGTCTATAGTCAGAGCAGACCAAATTAGGGTGGTTATAATACTCTCATAAACATCATAATTACTATGAAGAGATGCCTAGAGAAGAATAATGAGAAAAATAACGATATCGCAAAGCATCTTACAGATCTTCATAGTGAATGGAATGCAAGAAAAGTTTTTGTATTTATATGAGCATGTAGATTTTTTTGTATTTTAAAATGCAAGAGCATAAAGAAAACTAATTTTGTATGTATGCAAAAGCTAGTCTCTAAGGAAAAGAGGAAAAGCATCCAACACCCAAAAGAAAGAGTTGTCTATCGCGGGTTCACCAAAATGTAGGATATAAATAAATAAATAAATAAAAATAAATAAATAAATAAATATATATAGGTGTTTTTTAGGGGTTGATGGAAATGAGTGGCCTCCTAATGCAAGACCAGGAGATCTCAATTAATTAATTGAAAGGAGACGATCCATGCTAAAAGGAATCAACTAGTTATGGGTAAAGAGGGGAAGAGGATCTAATTTCTTAATTATAAAGTAAATCAATAGATCTAAATTGATTTAAATCTTAATTGAAATGAAACATTTACCTTGGAGTATAGAAGCTTTGAAAAATCCTAGCTATTTTCTGATGTCTATGTCAGATTTCATGAAATTATACAATCGGATTTGGATTAGAAATGCAGAGATGGAAAAAACCCAGAAATATTTTTCTTTTCAGAGTCAGGTCAAACTTGACCTCTTTGCGGGGGTGTAATTGTACCCCAAAATCTCAACCTCGACTTGCACTGCTCTGATGGAAATTCTATTCGTGGATCCTGGAAGTTGTCTGAAAAGGGTATCCAAATCTACTCTTAAATTCACTGCCCTATACCTGTACCTATAAGAAAAATGGTTTTTTTTTGTTGGGGGGAGGGGTTTGCCTTAGTCAAACCTAGATTTAGGAATTAACCTTGAAATCAATAATTGAAATAGAGAATTCTAGTAAGTAGTAGAAGTAGATCTAACAATGAAGCTATACTATTCAAATAGATATGCAATTGTGTTTTGAATGTAAACAAGTATGTAAATATGAAAGCTTAGACTCAATATTAGAAACCATAAACCTCCATGATTGTATGCTTGGAATCCACCTTGAAGGAATAATGAATGAATCTTGAGGATGCACAAAGGATCTTGAAGGAAGATCACACCACCATGGTGGATGGATCTAGGGTTTGAATGATGAATCTTGAATGCTTGAACCCAAATCCCTTCAAAGGATTGAATGCTTGAATCCTTGATCTTCAATGGAGAACTTGAATGCTTGAGAGGAAGACTTGAAAACCTTGATTGAACACTTGGAAGCTTGAAAAAATGTAGAATAATGGATGCTTGAAAGTAGACAATAATGTGCTTGTCTCCAAGTAGATGATGATCAAAAATGAGAGGAGAGAAGCTTCCTTATATACAAGTCTAAGGCACAATCTTGTAGAGATGCATACATAGGAGAATTAAATTCCAATTAGACCTATACTCTTAGAAGTGGACCTATATTAAATATAATTTAAGAGTCTTCACTTCAGAAATTGAAACAGCTGACCCAGAAGCAGGAAAATGAACTTTTGAATGTCCCTTGACAGCCGACAAAATTTGCAATTGGAAAGGGGCACTTGGGTCGAGGTCAAGGTTGACCCTAACCTAGGTCAAGATTGAGGTCAACCTTGACCCAGGGAGTCAGGACCCCTGGAAAATGTGCCAGGTGGGATAAACAATGCCCGAAGAGGCCCAATCAAGGTCCTAAACAAGCACAGAAGATGAAGAAGGGGCAGAAATGAGAGAACAACATGGTGATGGCCCAAAAAACCTCCTAAGGAGGGATAAACATTATTAACATGGAATTTCTTCCATTTTAAGATGACACAACACCAAACACTAGAGTTATTGTATTGTTGATGGGAGGGGAAATTCAAGGAATATATTAAATAATAGAGAAAAGAGTTTGGCATTGCTGTCAAAGGGAGAGATGAATTTATATATCCATATGAAATATCCATTATAATCATCCAAAGGGAGATAAGTATCCTAAGGGAGAGATGAATAAAAGGGAGAAAATATAATCTATTGCTGTCAAAGGAAAAAGAGATATCCGTCAGAGAGAGGAATAGTCAAAGGGAGAGAAAAACATCAGAGAAAGACTCAAAGAAACATCCATCCAAGGGAGAGAAGATTCTACAACAAAGGGAAAGAATAATGAAGAAAGTACTCTACAAGAATCAAATCTAAGCTAGAAGAGCTTATTGAAAGTCAGACATTTGTATTGGTTATAGAACAATAAATTTGGTAGAGATTGATGAACTACAAATGATATATTTCATATTGCATAAGTATTATGTAGTGTTTTTCCATCAATTCCAAATGGAGAGATTGATGAAATATAACTGATTGAATGCTTGAAGATGTTAAGTTGATGATCACTGAGATGCAAAAAATTAATGCAAGACATTAAATCAGTTAATGTATTGTATTTTCATTGATGTCAAATTGATATAATATGATTGGTTATATACAAATTGTCAAAGACTTCAAAGAACCAAAGAGATAAAGGTTATTTTATCAATAATGCATCAAAGTTCAGTATACACCAAGTGACAACAAACACCGATGGACAATGCGCACTGATAGATAGAGAACCTAGAGAAAAGAGTCACAGTGATACCCGAGTAAGAATCTTGAGAAATAATTACTGAGAAGAACCTAAGTGATACCCAAGCACAATTGAATTTCACAGTGTTGCCCGACGGACAGACAACCCTGACGGACAAAGATGCCTGCGGACAACTGAAGTCTAGACTGAGAAAACAAAGAGTTGAACACTGATAAGAAATGAAGTTCAAAAATGACAAAAGACTTAGCTGGAAGGAGTTAAACATGGAGTTAACCAGTTGATTACATTTCTTTCGTCGATAAGGTAAAAGCTAGAGATAAGCTAGAGTTTTAAAGCTAGTTTTATTCCAGTTGTCAAGGAGAAATCTGTAGGATAAAGCTAAAGCAAGTTTTAAACCAAGAATGGCAAGATTTCTAGATCACGTCAAGAAAAAGAAAGACAAGGACTTAGAAATGGTCAAAATCATGTCTATAAAAGAGATAAGTGAATTCATTATGAATTAAGGGGTGAATAGAGAAGAAGATGCTGAAGAGATACTGGTGAAGATAAGAAGTCTTCATACAAACCTAATCAAACAAGCTAAAGAAAAAAGCTAATATTTCCATGGACACCGAGCAGTGGAGAAGCAACAACATCACCGAGGAGAAAGAAGTGGAGAAAAGGTATTGAAGGGAAATATTGATCAAAAATGTATTATGAGATTACAATAGATCTTAACATCTACAAGTCTAAGTTACATTTATGAATAGATCATTTACTGTTTCAATTTAACCATTGGATCCGAAAGTCTCTTAACCGAGCAGAACTTAACAATCCTTTATATATTGAGATACATCCCAAGGAGTCTCAAAAAGTTTCTCATGAAGATAGCATAGTAAATGCCAGATATCAAGTGAAAAACTATTATATTTAAATCCTCTAAAAATGTCACACTTAACGGTGTGTTTGTAACCTTTAATAGGGTTGGCTCTTCACCGAGCTCACTTCAGAAGAGTGAAAATTTTGGGTTACCCATCCCAAGTGGTTTTTCCCTTAACAGGGTTTCCAAATTAAAAATCCATTTGTCAAATGTTTATATGGTTCATTGCTTTGATGTTTTGCTTTACACACTACTAAAAAAAGATGATCAGTAAACACTAAGTTATTTAATGTATTTCGGTAAAGGCTAGATAGCTAATTGGTAAAGCTTAAGAATAAGGATAAATAGTGAACTATGAGCAATAGTTATTTGATAAGATTATTTAAGGCATACATCTTGTAGGAATCAAGATAAAAAGAGGTTTATATATGTGGTATGAAGTTTTGGATTAATTTTTGAGGCCATGGATTCATCCCCCCTCTAAGTTATTCTAACAGGCCTACACCTGAGAATGTTAGTGAGGTAAGATCATTTCATGGATTGACAAGTTTTTATAGGAATTTTATCAAAAATTTCAGTTCTATTTGTAATTCTATGACTAAGACAATGAGGGGAGATAAAAGAGAATTAAAATGGACACATGGAGCTGATAAAAGTTTTGAAAATTTGAAACAAAAGTTTGCTGAATTACCCGTGTTAGCCTTACTTGATTTCAATAAGGTACTTCAAGTTGAATGTGATGCAAGTGGAAGTGCAATAGGAGCTGTGTTGACTCAAGAAGGTAAACCTATTGCTTTCTTTAGTGAAAAGTTGAATGATTCTAAAAGTAAATATTATGTCTATGATCAAGAATTCTATGCTATTGTTCAAGCTCTGAAGAAATGCAGACATTATTTGCTGCCGAGTGAATTTGTGTTATATACTGATCATAAGTCTTTACAATAATTGGGTAGTTAGAATAAGTTGAGTAAGAGACATATGAAATGGGTAGAGTATATTTATAGAATTTCACATTTGTGATACAGCATAAGAGTGGAGTTTCTAACCGAGTTGCTGATGCATTGAGTAGAAGAAGATCTTTGTTGACTGAAATGAGAATTGAGGTTCTTGGTTTTGATGATATGAAGCATTTGTAGGAAAATGACCCTGATTTTTATGAGTAGTGGAGAATGTGCAGAGCACCTGTTCCAAATCAATTGAGTAAGTATCAGGACTATTTCATTCAAGAAGGTATGTTGTTCATAGGTATTCAGTTATGTATACCGCGAGGATCAATGAGAATAAATTTGATAAAGGAAAAATATAGTAGTGGTTTGGATGGACATTTTGGTATTGATAAATCA
Source organism: Thuja plicata (assembly GCA_018584345.1). Classification (NCBI taxonomy): domain Eukaryota; kingdom Viridiplantae; phylum Streptophyta; class Pinopsida; order Cupressales; family Cupressaceae; genus Thuja; species Thuja plicata. The sequence continues at coordinate 1,679,468 of MU226020.1, forward strand.
TTGAGTTTACTTAAGGAAAGGTATTTTTGGACTCAGTTCTACAAGGATGTTTAGAAATTTGTGAAAAATTGTAGATTTTGTCAAATTACAAAAGGATTAAGTCAGAATACTAGATTGTATACACCGATCTCTATTCCTGAGAAAGCTTGGAGTAATATCAGCATGGATTTTTTTCTTGGCTTACCAAGGACAGTAAAAGGTAATGATTCCATATTTGTTGTTGTGGATAGATTTTACAAGATGACACATTTCATACCATGCAGAAAAACATTAGATCTAGTACATATAGTAGATCTTTTCTTTAAGGAGATTTTTAGATTGCATGGATTACTGAAGAGTATTATCTCTGACCGAGACAGTAAGTTTTTAAGCTATTTTTGGAAAACACTTTGGAAGAAGTTGGATACTAAGTTGAAATATAGTTCTACATTTCATCCACAGACTGATGGACAAAAAAAGGTTGTAAACCAAATTTTGGGTAACTTATTAAGATGCTTAGTTGGAGAGACACCGAGTAATTGGGATTTGATATTGGCACAAGAAGAGTTTTCATATAATAGTTCAGTGAATAGAAGTACTGGAAAGATACCTTTTTAGATTGTTCATGACACACAGCTAAGAGGCATATCAGACTTGAGAGATATTGTTGGAGAAGAGAAGAGGAGTGATGAAGGAGAAAAATTTGTTGAGTTTATGAAGACATTGCATGAGGAGGTGAAACATAAGTTAGAGCATAGTAATAAAAAATATAAGGATAGTGCAGATAGATCAAGAAGACATAAGAATTTTAAAGTTGGGGATGAAGTTATGATTCATTTGAAGAAAGAGAGATTTCCTTTTGGAACATATGGTAAATTAATGAAGAAATTTAGTCCTTGCAAGATATTGAGAAGATTTGATAGTGGAAATTCTTATGAAGTAGAATTGCTTGATGACATGGATATATCACCTATATTCAATATTTCAGACTTGTATGAGTATCATAAACCTGATGAAGAAGTGACGATACTGAGTCATTATCCTAAGAAATATATTGAGGAAGTTGAGAAGATTTTGAAACAGAGAGTTGGAAGAAGTAGAAGAGGAAAGGATTATAGGGAATATTAGGTAAAATAAACGAATAGACCAACTGAAGACTCATCTTGGACTTCTCAATCTAAGTTGGATTCAATTTAGGTTGTACCTAATTCATGTTTCATAGAATCATTTATTTTAACCCCAAGTGTCTGATTCAGGAGCATCTTGGATTCTTGGCAATCCTGTATCAACCAAATAATACGTCTGTTTTGGTTCGGTAGTGTATAGTCAGAAAATGGAAGCACTTCCATGGTAGACTAGTTTAACCTTTCGAGTAGGTGGTTTGGGGTCATATAAAGCACCTTGAATGGGTTCCTGACTTTGATCTCACTTTTCCCCTATTATGCCTGTCTTTCTACTTCTTTCCATCCAGTTTTTGGCATCCTAGTCTGCAGATCTGAGGTCTTTGACCTTAGGGTCAGGGTCGACCTTTTGGGTCTATGTCAACCTTGAACCTGATATAGGTGAAGGTCAAACTTGACCTTGACCTAGGTCAAGGTCAACCTTGACCTAGGTCAAGGTCAACCTTGACCTTGAACCAAGGTTCAAATCTCAGGGTCCCACAGTTTTCGGATGTCGATCTTTGCAAAAAGTCATTTCCCGCTTCTGGGTTGGCTGTTTCAGGTTCCGAAGTAGTGATTCCTAAATTATATTTAATATAGGTCCTCTTCTAGGGGAATGGGTCTATTTTTAATTTAATTATCCTACGTCAGCCTCCTTAGAAGATTGTGCCCTAGTTTCATATAAAAGGAAGCCTTTCTCTCTCATTTTTTCTAACCATCAACAAAAGGATAAGAGGTGATCAAGAAAAAATTTCAAGCATCCATTTTTCTACATGTTTCCAAGATTTCAAGGTGTTCAATTTTTCCTCTCAAGCATTCAAGTCCTCCATCGAAGATCAAGTATTCAAGCTTTCAAGCCTTTGAAGGGATTTGGTTCAAGCATTCAAGATTCATCATTCAAACCCTAGATCTAGCCATCATGATGGTATGATCTTCCTTCAAAGATCCTTTGTGCATCCTCAAAACTCATTCATTAATTCTTAAAGGTGGATTCCAAACATACAATCATGGAGGTTTATGGTTTTTATTGAGTCCAAGCTTTCATATTCACATACTTGCTTACATTTGAATTACATTGCATATCTATTCTATATCATAGTTCCATTTTTAGATTCAATTCTACTA
>MU226020.1:1735999-1748432 GCA_018584345.1 Thuja plicata
TCAGATTTTTCTTTAAGAAACATAACAGTCATCATCCTAGAGTAGTCATCTACAAATAGAATAAAATATTTGTCTCCACAGTAACTTTTCTCACCAATAGGTCCATAAAGGTCAGTATGAACCAATTTCAAAATATTCTTAAAAGTATGATTTTTTCTCTTAAAACTTGATTTAGTCATTTTGCCCAATTGACATTGCTTACACATTGCATTCTCAGGTTTCTTTAACTTAGGTAGTCCTCTAACCTTTTTCAATTTACTTATGCTTACCAAGTTATCAAAGTTAACATGACATAGTCTCTTATGCCATAACCAAACATCATTATATTGTGCAAACAAGCATGTCTTTTCAGCTAAATCTAGATAGAAAAAATTACCTTTTGTTTTCTCACCACCTCCAACTAATTCTCCATTGGCATCATAGATCTTTTCTTTCTTGTGATGGAATTCAAATCTATAACCAGAAGTGTTCAACTATGAAACACTCAACAAGTTATACTTAAGATCATCAACCTAATACACATCATCACATCTAATCTTGTTAGTCAATTTAATTGATCCTTTCCCTTTAACTCTACAAGGTGTATCATTACAAAACTTAACATATCCACCTTTACATTGATCTAAGGTTTCAAATTTGTCCTTATCACCAGTCATGTGATGTGAACAACCACAATCAATAATCCAATGATCACCTTTACTCATATAAGAAATTAGTGCAGTTTTCTCATCATCATCAAAATCATCTTTCATTGCAACATACACAGCTTCTATATCATTTTCATCATATTTATCAAATTCACTGTCAGAGGCTTCTTCAGCTAAATAGCAAGATTTATTACCTTTGTCTTTGTAATCCTTGTACTTTCTATAGTCTCAGTCATCCTTTCTTTCTTTGTACTTGCTGTCCCTTCTTTCATCTTTCTCATTCTTATCAGGACATCTAGCAGTAATATGACCAACTTTGTTACAAGAAAAAACAAATAATAGGAAGTTTACCTCTGAATTTTCCTTTTCCTCTAGCTAGTCTCCTTTCCATAAGTACCTCAAGCTCTTCTAGATCATTATCTGAAGTGTCACTGTCACTGCTAACACATTTATTTCCTTTCCTTGATTTGCTGATGACCATCTTTGACTTGAATGCAGATTCAACAATTTGTGGAGTATAGTTGTCAAAATTTGACATCTGAAAAGTAGTAAGTCTGCCTACCAAACTTTCCATAGTCAAATTTTTGTTAGGATTACATCACAGTTCTTGAATTGTAGATACTCTAATAGCATAAATAGTAAGCAGTGTTCTCAATACCTTTCTCATGATAGTGTCATCATCAGTGGTTCCCTTAGCTCCTCTAATAGCATTTACAACTTCCCTTATCCTATTATAATATTGCACTATATTTTCTCCTTCTTGCATTTTTAAATCATCAAACTTACCTCTCAAGCTTTCAGATTTGGCTCTTAGTACATTTGTTTCACCTCCATAGATGGCTTGAAGGGCATCCCACATCTGCTTTGTGCTTGTACAGTCCTTGATGTCCTTAAATTCATGATAGTTCAGAGATGACGCAAGTTCCAACATTGCTTGATTATGTTCATGCTTTTCTCTTAATTGTACAGCATTCAGAGTTCTAGTAGGGGCTACATATTCTATTTCAATATGTCATTTACTAGAATCACTAATACCAGCCAAGTGAAGTTTCATCAAACTTTGCCATGCAGGAAAGTTGTCCTTGTTAGTCTTCGGTCCATCCCTTTTATACATCTTGATCTTTATCTCCAAGTACCTTCAAACTATTTCAAGAGAAAAAAGTTATGATACCAATTGTTAGAATGAATTTAGAATAACTGAGAGGGGGGGGTGAATCAGTTATTCTCAGGTCCAGATGTGCCCATATAAAACTTTATATCAATTCAACAACTCAGATCTGCTCGGCAACAATAAACAACAAAAGTGTGCAGTTTACTGTACTAATTAAATAAGCTTATAGAAATTTAACAGTAAAACACAACATAAACATTCACACATTTTGACACCATGATTTAATGTAGAAACCCAATATGGGAAAAACCACCAGTAACATGCTACCAAAATTTCACTCTTCTGAAGTGATGCCCTGTTAGGAGCCAACCCTGTTAAAGGTTACAAAACACACTGTCAAATGAGACCTGGGTAAAGGATTTAATCACTTTGTCAAGAGTGGCGTTGTTAGAGGACTTAGAACATTCCAATCTGAATGTCACCATATTCAAAGGATTTATTATGACTGTTAGGTCAACTTGGTTAAAGGATTTGAACTAATACAATGGTTAGAAAGTAATCAGCAGGTGTGATCTGATACATACAACTTACTTTTCAATCTAGATCTAATTTCAACTCTAATGCTAATTCACTGAGTGGCCTCCATTTTCATCTCAAAATTTAGATCTGCTTGGAAATCTGTCAAGCAATCTCTCTCTACTTCTCTGCTCAGCCTTCTTTTCTAGGTCTTGCCAATCAGTCAATTAACCATGCAATACTCTTGCATACAACTTCTCCTTACACTTGGATACTATGACAATAACCTCTATAGGTTATACTATACCTTTTCATCTAGGTCAGATAGATCTTTTGTCACTTAATCAAGATTGTAGATCTTAGGTTAGGTCAGATCCAACGGATCTTTCCATCATTAAATTTAATTTACTTCTCCAATACAATCATTAATTAAACATTGAATCCATGCGCTAATAAAATTTTCCCATGCATTAAATGAGTGTGGAGCAATCTTAATTAACAATGCATATCCTAATAAAATCAACTATGTCAGCCAGAGATCTCAAATCTCATCAATTACTAAAATACTACTTCTCGGCTTTCTCTGTCTCCTCTCAACATTTCACTAGCGCTTGACATCATCTTTGCTTTGCTCGACATCACCTTTCACTTTTCTCGGCATCAAATTTGCTTTTCTCAGCATCAACCTTCAAGTGAATTGTCAGTGAAAGATAAACAACATATCACTTTGCCAAAGTGCCAAATGATCAAGTACCCTAGTGTATACTCATAACTCAACCATTTCCTCGGTCTTCTTGTTATCCTATTCTTCAAATATTAATCAATCAATAGATATGGTACTCAAACATAAAAAAATAGTCTCACCAGTTAAGGTTTGACATCAATGACAAAATAAATATTGTCTACATTGTAGCAATCTTTCCAATAGTGTGAAGGGTCAAATTTCCAAAATAGGATGCCCATAGAGAATTGTTAGTGAGATATGTCTGAACTAGTTTTCTAGTATTTTTAAGTTTAAGACTTGACATTTATAGAGGTTCATCTATGTATTTACATATATGTTGTATATCTCTAAAATGTTAATTTATAATTTAAACCACATCTATGTGTTATACCGTTTGTGTTTAAAAAGTCTATAAGCCTCCATTTTATTTTCTATGTTTCAAGGATCTCCCATATGGGTTAGACAGTGATTGATGCATAAATTCTATCCTCCAAATATTGTATACAAATTAGAAAGTAGTGCTTAGTAGAAATAACCACATAGTTAGCCTTGCCATCATTAAGATACATCTTAAATTTCAAACAAAAGGTCCGAGGGGGAAGCAACCATTCTAGTTTGGTCTTTAAGAATTAAATAAAATAGCTAATAGGACAAACACCTGATCACATTATTTTAGAATTTCAAATTATTAATACATAAGGTGAGAGAAGCTAAATAATCATATTTTAACTTAAATCTAGGTGTACAAGAGGACCAAGGGATCAACCTTCTTCTTCACCCACCCTAGAAGCTCCATCAGTCAGAGAAGCGGTTCTTTGTCTTTTATTTCTGTGATGATTTCCTTCTTCCATCCATACCTCAATCATTTCTTCAAAATCTGAATTGTCAAAGTAAATCCTATCTGTTTCCCCTACATCATCATTGTGCCAATAAGAATAGAACTAGTTCCCCTCATTTGGAATCCTTAGGTGCATAAAGGCCATTAAGAATTAAGGATTCCTCTTAATAAATGGTTCTCTGGATACAAACACATGAAAATATTCAATGATCATAATGGGGATGGTTGGGGCTGGCCTCCCATTGATAGTTGGTAGATCATAGAACCTAGGAATAGTGATAGTGCAGTTTCGTTTTATATTTTGAATAACTTTATCAATTTTGCCAAGATATTTCCTTTTGAAAATCCGCAAACATAGTTTTCCAATATCCTCTATTCTAGGGTCTACATAAATAGCTAATGCAATGAACATTGCCAAAATCTCCATATTGACCCTATATCTATCTAAGTTAGAAAGAAATTCATGGCTTAAGATTCTATACACAGCTCTTAGGACATTGGATTCATAGTTCAATAGGACAGATTTGAGACTCTTGGTAGTGATCTCTCCATCGAAGGCTATTTGAAGAATAGTGCATACTAATTTGATTGGAGTAGTCATAGTGTATCCAATCTTAGATAGCCAAGGATATGCTCCCAAAGTCATGATAAGAGGATAATAATTAGCCGTGATCTCTCTCGGGAGGTGAAGAGTTCCCCCATTGTACCAAATGCCTAAATTCAGATCACCACTTGGATATTACTTGGAGGATAGCAGGAGCAGAGGGAGATGGAGTGTCAAAGGTGGGAGAAGAGGGATTGGAAGGGCCTGAAGGATGAGTTGCTATCTTATCCCCACCTTTTTTTGATCCATAAAAGGCCAATCATCAGCCTAGAAAGGACAATCCTGAGATACACGAAAGATACCACTCCTTGGTTGTCACATATTTGTTTTAAAAGTTTTTCTAAACCTAGGATATGGTTGAATTGTGATATAATATATTCATTACTACAAAGGGATCTTGAACAAAACATAGAAGGTTAAGCTCTAATGCCTATTATTATTAATGATTATAGCATGAAGGGTAACTATAAGTAATACCAATTATAGCCCCTCTATATTAATGTAAACATGTATGTATATACCTTTAATTATAAACATCTGAATTAAATTTGTGAAAATCACTATATATAGATGATTATATAAGAAGTATATTTATCTATGACAATTAGTTCCTATTTTAGAGTGTTAGTGTGTGATCATTAATAGATATCCCTGAGCATACTGACAGTTGTAACCCTAAGAATTGATAAATAGATATCTATCCATCTAAGTGTATATAAATTATATATATTGGACTGACGGTATATTTTACAATGAAATATCTCTATTCATGTATCTAAAGACCTAATATGTGGGCCTAAAAACCTAAATAGAAATATATGTATATATTTTTCTAGGATCTGAAACCATTTTTACCTATCTTGGAGTATTTAGTAAAGTGTAAAGTCACAAAGCCCCATAAGTATATGCATAAATAAATGCGTGTAAGTGATATGAGCCCATCTTTTCACTGATGTAACAAATCAAACAAAAAAATTTATTCGCTAGATTTATATACTATTGATTAAAAGAGATTACAGTACCAGTTTTGTTTCCAGCATGTCTATTTAAAGACCTATTATGTGGGCCTAAAAACCTAAATAGAGATATATGTATATATTTTTCTAGGATCTGAAACTATTTTTACCTATCTTGGAGTATTTAGTAAAGTGTAAAGTTACAAAGCCCCATAAGTACATGCAAAAATAAATGTGTATAAGTAATATGAGCCCATCTTTTCATAGATATAGCTAATCAAACAGAAACTTTATTTGCTAGATTTATATACTATTGATTGAAAGAGATTACAGTACCAATTTTATTCCAATTTTTCTTTAGATAATAGTAAAATTCCATACTTCACCAAAGCTTGTTCTAACTAGTACTATGAGCCTTAATGTCTTTTCTAGGCCTATGTATACAAAACTTATATATAGTTAAAAGGGGAAAACCTGAGAAGAGTTCCAAAAGTTACATCAAGTTATAACCAAGCTTATTCATACCAGACGTAAACCTTTATATCAATACAATCCTTTTAAGCCTTATGTAGCCAGTCACAACTCCATTCTCCTTCATTTTTCTTGAAAATTACGATGGCATCATCCTCTTCATTCATGTCCCAGATTTGTCTCGAGCATCATTTTACTGATGGGGCCACGATATGAAAGTCCTCCATTGTCGTCTTCTCAAGAACCTCAAGAATGTTGAAGCATTCATCTTTCCAGTACTTTAGCAACCAATCCTTATCATTGTTTGTTTTAAGCATTTCCTAAAATAGGAAGTCCAAACTACGTTTCATCTCAGACCAATGTTCTTCAAAACACCTTTCATCCTTAATTAGTAACATGGGCACACGCTAGACATTTGGAATCTCCTTTAGCATGTCTATCTTAGTCCTCATGATAATTTCTGTTAAAGGCACGGTGAGATCAAGGTTAACACTATAAACCATTTTATCAAGTCCTCCCAGAACGTCATTCAGGAAGATGCCTTTAGCAACCCCAACGATATCATCTTTCTCAAACCAAATGAAGGAAGCCAGAGCAATAAATCCTCCTACGATTGACCCATTAATTCTAAATGTAAATTTGTTGTCAGAATAGAAATCTCCTAAAATTTTCTTTGTGGCTCACCTCACAACCTTTGAGAGTTGGTTTAAAATTTTATTCCAGCGTTCTGGTTTAATTGATCCTTGAAATGCCATGGCTCTGACATAGCCCAATAGAAAGGTTAACAACCTAGACTCCATCTCCAAGCAGACTCATTTCCTCAAATTAAACCAGTACTTCTTTGGGAAAAGAGTGTGACAATAGGTCTTTAATATAGAGATATCAAGCTGAGATACTTAACTCTTGTCATTATTTACTTACCCTTAGTACATCCCTCGAGCTCTACACAAATTTTTTTAATTAAGCTTACACGTATGAAGGATCTTGATCCTAATTAATGCTTCTATTGTAATTATACCACTTTAAATTCTTGCTAATAAATATACCTACGCTAAATAAAGTGTTAACTTACATGGGCTTCTTTAATTGATCATAAATCGCAGTATGTTTCTATTAGTTTAGGGATAAAGTACCTCTCAGGTTTGTACTTATTAGAATAAGTGGGAATTGGCTTGCTTAAAATTAAATTGGGGGAGGGTTCACAAACCAAGAAAATATTATTAGTAGAATAACCATGTTATGATTACAATGTCAACTCAGGGTTGTAGTTTCTCTTAACCACCATAATAGATGTGTAGAGCCTTCGAGCCATGGGTCAAGGCCAGAACAGATAATGTATGAATTGGACAACTCATCTAAACCTTGTAACCTTATTATTAAATGATTCATCCTAATTAAATTTGGATTACCTGAGCAGAGGTGGAGAAAATGATGAAGAGTCTACGACATTAGGCTAAAACCTTATTGTAGCATGATAACAATAATCTAAGGCCCCTGCAATGACATGATTGTTCTAATACGATCTGAAAAAAGGATCTGTCTTTAACTATTTTAAACTAAGAATTTAAAGATTGATTCTGTATGTTCTTATTCTATATATATATATATATATATATATATTTGCGGATTGAAATGATTAAGTTTTTCCTGTTAGTATATGAGAATATATATACGTATGTTTTTATATTATTTTAAGAGTTATTTACTAAATCTATAACCTCTAGTATAATAATAGGAGGCCAGAATCTATCCTGCCACTGTGTAATCTATATTGCCTAATTGCTCCTACCTGTTTATTAATACTACTGAGTTACCTAAATGCAAACACAGTGAATCCTCAAAGTACTATAATGACACACTAGTCTTTTTAACAGTTTTGTAGCACTTTACCAGAATACAGTCAAAGCGAGTTGAAGCTAATTCCCATTTGATGCCCTTCAGGATACATACACTTATGAAATTCCAACCCTTATGATAGTCAAAAATTGTCTTCATATATAGATAAATGATTAATACTATTTTAGGAGAGGTAGTATAGCTGCAAGGGAAAATACATACATGTATAGAGGGATCAATCATTATAATTATGATTGTCTGTATTAATAATTGTATCCCTACATACATACGTATAGACAGACATACATGCCTACATACAAATATACATGTAGACGTCCAAAATCATCCTTATATTAATTTAACTGATATTCCTATAACATTATAGTTAATTTTAATTAATTATATTTGTTATATTCTTCTATCTATTTAATTAAATTTATTTAATTAAATATGATTCATTCTCCTTAGTATTTAAATTTAATTTAAATACTATCCCTTTTAATGTATTAAATCTTATTTAATACATTATCCCTCATTAATCCCCTTTAAATAAATTTTTAATTTATTTATTCCTTCACATGACTTAAATTCTACTAAACTATAATTAATCTAAATTAATTTAGATTAAGCTAATTTGAACCTAGATCCTACCCTACCTCACATCACTCTCACCAAATAAGCCTATTCATTAATTAACTAAGGTTAATTAAGCTAATTTCTTGATTCCTACAACAATTAGTCCTAATTATTTGCTCACACATGTGCGAGCAAATTTCTAAAAATTGAATTTTCCAAATAATCCTTATTTGGTGCCAACAAGGTTTCTTACACCTATGATGACACCTTCTTACACTTTCTAAAAGTGTTTCATTGGATTAAAACTCTTACACCCTCTTACACCTTCTTACAAGATCCTTCACATGTGTACTTTAAGTACACTTTGACCCATCACATCCAAAGTTGCTCACACATGTGTGAGTAAAGTGGACCTCTTGCATGGCTTATGTGTCCCTCATGTGGCACCTATGTGGATTCCACATGAGCTCCACCTCATCCAAGCCCTCTCTCTCCTCCAAAAACTCTATAAATAGAGGTCTTTGTCAAGAGCAAATCATCTCTTATTTTTGCATTTTTATCATGCTAGTTTGTTTCTAGGATTTCTTAAGTAATTTAGCATTTCATAACAATCTTAGTGCATTTCATGTTATTTCATATTTGAATCTAGATATCACATCTTAGGTTTAATATGGAATGAATCTAGTTTTATCTTGGTTAGATTTTGCATCATCATTCTAGTTTAAAAGCTTGCATCTTCATTTATAGTGAAAGCTTGAGGCAAGTTCTTTATACTTGTTTCTTGAGTGATTAGCTCATCATTTTAATACAATCATAGTGGGATTTATGATATTGTGTTGGGAGAGCACACCCACATAACAGCTCTTAGGGAAAATTAACAAGGCCTTGGGTGCCCTTGTTTCAGCTCATCGGAGGTTATGGTGGAAGCCATTATTGTTTTAGAGTATTCTTTTTAGACATGTTAGTGTAGTTTAAATGATTTATATTTCTAATGTTTGCATGTCTGAGCATGCTCCCAATAGGTAGGTTTCTAGCATAGACATTTTGGCACGCCTGGTGGGACCCACGTCCCTAATTTTTTAACATTTTTTGTAGATTTTTTTCAGTTCAGAGAATTCTAACGCAGACCTATCTCCGCTCTAGAGTCGCCATCTCCACATATCACCATCTTCACAACTTAGTCATCTGTGAAACTTGGTTTTCTACACAGAATCTTTGCCGTCTCTACATATCGCCATCTCCACAACTCGATCGTCTGCGAAACTCGGTTGTCTGCGCAGAATCTTCACCGTCTCCGCCTGCTTAGAAATGACTTATCAGACTGTGGTGTTAAAATTTTTTTTATCAACTCTCAGTATTTTTAACTCTCTAGTTTCTGACAGAGATAATTTGTTTAAGGGTTAAATGCTGACTAACTTGATAAAAAAGATATTTTTCAGTTTTAATAGGTCTGTTTCATTTTTATGAAAATCTAACTGTCTATTTTCAGTCGTCTGCACAGGCATTCTGCCATTTTTGCAGATCACCATCTGCGCAGATTGCCATCTGCGCAGATTGCCGTCTGTGCAGATTGCCATTTGCACAGATCACCGTCTGCAATAATCCACCGTTTGCACCTATTTTTTTTAAGTTTTATGTTTTTTAACACATTTGACTTTCCAAACTACTAACCAGTGCATGCAGGTTCTGTGATCAATTTTCTGAAGGATATTATTTAATGAACTTGTATGTTTAAACACTTGTCTTGGAATGTATGTTGCTTAAAAATGAACCTCACTCAATCTTGAATGTAAAGGGAATAAATCTCACAATTCTTGAATGACATAAGGCAAATGAACACACTTTCTAAGCTTTCTTTTTGCTGTGTGGGAAATAAATTGAACATGAATGATTAACCATACTATTATGTCTTTTGCTTAGGTAGAAAACACTTAGTTGCTCTTAAATAGGTTCAATTTGGAAATGAACTCTTCTTGGTGTGTTTGAAGAAGTGTTTCTCAACACTTACTTTCGAGCTATTTGTCTTTAGTTTAAAACCCTTTAATTTAAGTGATGCTTTGATTAAAATATAGCTGTATCCTCTCCCCTTGCCTTCGCGGATCTTGGGTGAAGAGAAAGCTTAGCCTAATCAAGCTTCTAGAGAGGCCTGTCTAGAGGGAGCGCTTCCCCTTTAGAGGACGACCTCAAACCAGTAATCCCTTCGGCTGGTATAGAAATAAGGTGTGACCCAAAGGTCTGCTTTATCCCTTCAAGCTCGGGCAGGTCATGTTCAATGGTAGTCCATATTGAGTGAATATCCTCAGCATATTGGCATGGTTGAACTAGAGACTTAAGTGTCTCACGCTGTACAAACCGATTGTGGGGACACCACAAAATCTTACTAGCAACCATAAAGTAGTAGCCTACCCGATTCACCTCCAAACAGTGATTTATTATAGTGTAAGGGGAGGGAAGAATCTCCCCCCAAGATTTTCATCATACGTGTCCCAGGGTATTATGTTGCGAAAGAGATCTTCGTAGCACGGCAACAATACCTGGCAAAAGGCAAAAATACAGGTGCCCTTCCGGGGGTGACATACTGTGTGAGCTGAAGGAATACCAAGAAATGGGCCTATAATATTTTATGCAAAGCCAAATTCCTAAGGTAGCTATTGTTTGAACTGTCTTTTGATGTGCTAGACCTAGTAAAAACATAAGTGGTTTGAAAGAATCACTTGAACATACACAATCGGAATGCTACAAAGCTAGAAAAAGATCCCTTAATTTCACATTTGATGGTATCCCTCAAGGTTTCTTTGTCCCTTGTTGGGTTGTTTTGAGACGTGTGTTTGTTATTTTCTGGTTTTCTTTTTCTTAAAATCAGTTCTTTTCATTGAACAATTTACTCAAAATCAAACTAAACATCAAAAATCTGCCCAGAATTTTAATACACTGCCTTAGACATAGTCGGCCGTCTTCACTCTAGATCCGCCATTTGTGCAGATCACCGTCTACGTAGATCATCGTCTGCAAAGATCACGATCTGCGTCTGAGACTGTCATCTCTGCTTCAAAATAGTGAGCTTCAAAAATTGGCCACAGTAATCAAAATTTGACCATCTCCAGGACCTTAGAATCATTTGTCCTAAATCATTCATTCACTTGGCCAAAATTAATTTTTTCATGACATGACCAGTTTTAAGAAGCACAAGAAGGTCAAACTTCCTACATCTCCAATCATTAGAGAGAAAAAAGAAACTACTCATAAATCCAAGGAATTCCAACACATTGCCACATCCATCAAACAAGGTATTGAACATCATGAGAAACTTGACAAGATCATCTACAACAATAATGTTTGCAAATTCATGGCCAAATTTTCACTCAACAGATCTTTTGTCACGCTTGAACAATATGATTAGATAAAACTTGGCTTCTAGATCATTCTTTTGCTTCTTCCATCATCATCATTCCTTTGGAGCATTAGATCAAAATCAAATCAAATCTTTAGGTTGAAAGACCTTAATTAGAGTATTGTAAACCTTCATCCTCAAACAAACACAATATTGCTTGTAGACCATCAGTCCGTCACAAGTAATTTAAATCCCTTAGTGATATCCCATTTTTATTGAGATCATAAGTCCATCTTCAAGTAGAATAGGTATTTCTTTAAATCCTTTGTGTTTGTATCATCATAAGGTTTAACATGCTTAGGTTTTGTCTCAAAAACCTTTAAATCAATTATCCACTCAAATCAATCTTCAATCAAATCAAATCAATCATCAATCTCCAATCCAATCAATCAATCAATCAATCAAATCCAATCCAATCAAAGATCTTTGCTCCTCCATTTCATCTCCTACATCTCCTTGTCTTTCATTCTTCTACCATTGTATGGTTGTCACTCGATCCCAAGCTAGAAACATGAGGCGAACAACATTCAACACTAATTGTGAAGAGAACCCATTTGCCACACAATACTTTCATGGAAGTGGGGTACGAGCTAAGGAAGTGGCTGAAGAAATGGAATTAGTAGACCAAGAAAAAATACCCAACCAAGTGATTGACTTCCTTAGAGACCCCTACAATTTGGAAATGGTTGAGAAGGCCATCTTGCATAACAGTGATGAGATATTTCTGAATCTCATCCATAATGGTGTCACAGTTCCTGATGAC
>MU226020.1:1764348-1784600 GCA_018584345.1 Thuja plicata
CCACATTATATATTCATGTATATATGTATATAGTGGTAATATAGTCTTTGTATATCTCCTAGTTTCTTTGTATATATCCCATGGCTTCATGTATATCCTTCCAGGTGACTTGACAAGCTGGTCAAGTTGCCTTTGCTTCTAGTTTTTCACCTCTGAACTCACTTCGAGGTAGAAAACCACCTGTTTGAAACTTGGCTCTCGGCCGGTTTCAGACAGGCGATTTTCTCTCTCCTCCATGAAGTTTGTCAGAACCTCATTTACGTCCCATGCGCGCAATCAATTCCAGCCAAGTGGATTTCCCTTTTCACGCATTTGGACAGTTGGCTCCACCGTCATCACCATCACATCCATTTAATGCTAACGCACGTGGCGTCCATGTGGGTTTGACAACTTGCCTTTTCATCATCCTTGCTAATGGTCATTTCTCTGGGCTTCTGGCCTCTTGCCACCATCCATCCAGTGTCTTCGCCAAAGTATGATAAAATTCCCTAGAACCTAGATGTTCAATAAAATCTTCTGTTTATTGTGTTTTTCTTTTCGGGTGTCTTTGCATAATACTAACTTTTCAGGAAGGCAAACACCACGGTGGTAAAATTCCCTGGACCCCGGAATGATTACTTTGATAAACATGTTCTGACGGTCGCTTTGTCTCGCAGGTTCCCAGAGTTATCTTCCAAACATGTTTGAAGCGTCCACATCATCTCCTCTTGGAAGCTCAGAATTACCAACCACAACAGAAACTAGGGCAGCAGCAAAGTCAAAGATGGAGAAAGCCCTGAAAAAGCTTCCCCTCACCATGAAGTTTGTACAGGATAATGGCATCATGGGCTCAAAGATTGAGTCCAAGGTAAAAATGATGACCGATGCCAATGTCGGAACCTGGGCAGAAATTCAAGCCCTAGTGAAGGTAATGCACATCCAGCGACAGGCTGGAGACCAGCTCGCAATCAACGTCGGGGGTTTCGGAATCCTCCGGGCAGCTTGCTTCCCATGCTCCGTGCAATCTCCAGAGCTTATCTTAACACTGGCTGCCAACTACAACTCTTCTATCTGGGCCGTTATGCTCACAGCTATAGAACCCACGGGATACCCCACTCCACTGGTGTCCCTCGACCCAGTCACATTCTAGGCAGGCCTGGGTATCCCACAATTTGATAGAGCCATGGTGGTTACAAGGACTAACGCCTTGAAATAGTTTACACAACTGGAGGATGCCGCCTGGGTATACATGAATACCCATTGGCTCAAGGCCCCGAAGAGGGACCCAAAGAGAATGATGATAGATATCCCCCACCCTGAATTCAAGGAGAGCATCCAAATGGGGATAATAGCGTTAGCCCAGGTATTTGGGCAACCCTCCGCCCAGGAGTTTGCCAAATGGATGTACTATTTCCTCCTCGGCATCTCCACCAAGGGAGAATTCTTTGACTAGGCGACAATAATCTCTAATCATGTCGACTCCCAGTTCCAGCAGTTGAACCAGAAGAAAAAGTTCTACATGTCTTCTTATATTTTATGGGCCCTGGCCCAGCAGAGGCCCCATTCCAATGGCCTACTTAAAGATGGCATGCTCAGGATTAGCCCGGGACAAAAAGCACTGTGGGACCATTTCCCACAGATTCAATGGGAGGCCAACTTCCCCAGTTTCTGTTGGGTAAACGATTCATTCGTTTACTACTACCTACTCACACCTGCCCGGGATGCCAGATACCGCCTGTCTACTGAGGTGATGAAGCTGGTAAGTAGTTATGGAAACTATTATATCCAGTTTCAGCAGTATATGTACATTAGGGTCGCCGGCTTCTCCGAGAAACCCTACTTGTTGCCCAAGCATTGTGGGGACAAGATCGTGCTGCTGGAATATTGCCGGCAAATGATGGAGCTGCATGCCTTCTTTGCCATCAAGAAGGTTCCCAACGTCTCATTCCCAATCACCTGTGGGTACTACACCTACAGTCTGGCCGGCGCGAAGGAGGCAGACAATGAGCTAAAAATTTATAACTTGCAGGAATTCTATCTGGCGTGGAAGAACTTTGATTCGCATGGGAAAATTGCAACAACACTGCCCCGGGCTTCAGAGCCCCATCATATACACATGGAAGACTTCTAGGCTGATTGCCAGGATGACATGGATGTGCGGAGTAGGCACTATGATAGAATGATAGTTGGAATGATGCAAGAACTGAAGCTCCAGAGATTCCCTCTGGGTTTCTCTGATGCCGCCCCCACCATAGACCCCCAGTAAAAAGAAAAGGGGATCGATAAAATGGCTCTGCCAGCAATGGATTTGGCCGCCCAGGAGGGGCCCATGAATGAGGAATTCACTTAGGAGGTCGTCGAGCGAAGTAACACCTATTTCAAAAGGGTGTGCCTCAGGAAAATGCATCAAGCTCCCTGACCGGTGCCAAAATTAGCATGACAGCCGGTACCAAGGTTGACCCCGGGGGCCGGGACTTCTTCGCAGGGTGCAGACAAGAGAAAAAAGATAGCTACAACCCCCTCCACGCAAGAAGTCCCTATATAGGAACAGATCAAACAATTTGTGGAAGCCTCCCAGCAAATGAGAGAGTAGTTGATAACGAGGCTAGCCACTCCCTTGCTCATGGCCAGACCAGTTCGTCCCGCTTCCTCCCTGTCGCTGGCAGCCTTAATGATAAAGGTAACAGGAGTGGATCCCATGGAAGCGGCAGCAATAGCTGATGCGGGGCCACCTTTGGTTACTCATAGGAAGAGGAAGCACATCAAACAGGTCAAAGCTGAGCTAGTACTAGTGCCGGAGACATCCCTCCCCCAAGAAATAGAGATCCTTTCTTCCAATTCCCCTTAACCGGAGAAAGAAGCAGAACTGGTAGAGACCCCAGCCAGTCCCCCTCCGGAGGAGGAGTTTGATGTATTTGCAATCGATGAATTCAGAAATCTGCAAGGGGATAATACACAAGTGGAGATAGAAGTCCTGGATACAGAACAAGAGGATGTGGAACGAGAGCCTGCACAAGACTAGGAACAGTAGGCGGAAGAAAAGGAGCCAGAACTAGAGATTATCTCCGGGGCTCAAGAGATGCAAGGTCCGGGAGTGGACCAACTAAAGATGGGTGAACAAATGGCATCTTCTAGGGGAACCAGACCTTCAAGAATAACCATAACCCCAGCCGCCATGTTCCAGGGGCCACTCCCGAGAGAAACCTTCGGGCAGGTTATCACAGCAGCCCAAACTCAGAATCTCGGCCCGATACCTCCCCTACTGCCGACAGAAGAAGAAGCCTTGGTAGAACAAGAAGAGTAGTTCGAAGAAGAAATCCCCGAGGAAGCCTACCAAGGTCCAGACCCAGTGATTGATATATAGGACCAGGCTGAGGAGATGGAGGTTGAAAAGAATGTTGTTGTAGAAGAAGTTGAGGCCGGGGGAGGAACGGATGAGATCCACGTTGGAGAAGAGCAATAGCCACAGGACACTGGGAGAGAATCAAGAGAATAAATTCTGGCAGGAAGGCCACCTCTCCCACCTCAGTGGCTAGTAGAAAGAAGAAAGAGAAAAGCTCAGTCTGCTCTGGTGATTCCTCTCTCTGGCTGAAATGATGGCCCAAGTTCAGGCCCCGCCGAAAGTGAAGAAGGCCCAGACAGTTCATACTCTATGAACTGGGCTGGGCAGAGAAATGGTTGTCATTGTGGCAACACCTCCCCCAGATGTCGATGAAGCAACCGCGGACCCCATAGATTACAATGTTGTAGAGGTATCCCTAGGCAAGAGGGGAAAGAAGGGTGAGGTAGACCTGCTAAAGGAGGCAGCGAGGGAAATAGAAGCCCGATACAAAAAAGAGGCCCAGAGGCTCAAGGCTGAGAAGGAAAAGAATGCAAACCTTATGGGGTTGCTTACTGAGCTAGCCTGACCCATCAATGCCGCTCCTCCAGAGACCTCCACATCGGAAGAATTACCACAGAGTGACATAGACTCCCTGTGAGTAATGAAAAAGAAATTCCAAGCAGTAGACGAATGGGTCCCCCTAAAGATAGGAAACACCTAACATTTTCTGGCATCCACTCTCCCAGACTTATACACGGCCCGACAAGTTATTCATCAAGCAGAAGCACTTATTGAGCAGTGGGAGAGTGACGCCAAAAATTACCAAGCGTGGAAGGTAGAGCTCAAAGAGATCCTCACCTTGGGAGAAGATATAGTTTCCGAATTTGGAATTCTAGGTGAGGAATAATTTGATTTTGTAAGAACTTAGCACTCCAGACTTGACCTCACATTGGAGGTAACCAAGCAACTGGTAGAGTCCTTGCAAGAGAAGGTAAATATTGTAAAGTATTCTTCTAATTTATACAAGTCTTATGTAATAAAGGTTTCCGGGGCTGATCCCCTTAGCACGGATACATATACCCCTGAAGATTCAGTTTTGGGGAGTTTTGATGAGATAATGAAATCCTGGTATCAATCTGCAGAGGGGATAGATGGGGCCCAGATGGAGAAACTAATCGACATGATACTTAAGGGTCATGACGCTGCAAGAATGACAGATGAATTCAAAGGAAATGTTCCAGACCAGGGGAAACAAGTTGAAGTGGCCAGACACAGAAGGGCTAGCCTAAAGAATGTGGATGAAGATGGCATTTCCTGCCTCCTCCAGGCTTTCAACGATAATAAGCAGCCTTGAGCTTTCTCCGGGGGCCAGGAGAATTTAAGTATTGGGTATTATTTATTCTTTTTGGGACATAAGTTCCTGGATCCCAGATTTCCAGATCCAAAATTTTGTATTCTTTCAAGTGACCCGTGTTTCGGTCCCCGAGGCCGACCGGTCACTTTAAGAGGCAGTTAATAAAAACTGTCAGAAGGTGGTTGGCCACATAAAAGAGGCATCGACTCGGTAGTTAGTTTTCTGATAGGGTGGTCTTCTCGAGGCGGTGCTCAGAGGTACACCTGGCACATTGGAGACAGGGTGCCGCATTTCCCATTTATGAGGCATGTGGCCTCGGTCCCCGGGGGACCTACTTTCTTCTTTCTCCTCTCTGGCGCTCTTCTCGAGGCCAATTCTTCCACTGTATATCCCTATCTTATCTTTCTGACATGGTAGACCTATTCCATCTCCAGGTCTTTTGTAGGGTGGCACAGGTAGTACCGGCCCCCAGATATTGTATTTTATTGAAATATGATGTAAAATAGGGTTAGGGTTAGAGGGTTGTATAAATAGGCAGATCGGCCCATTTCCAAGGGTGGGAAAAATTGATGATTTTGTGGTCCATAGCAATAGCAAAGTGATTTCTCTTTTCAAGTTGCAGGGTTCAATGCTCCATTGTTCTATTCTCAATAGTTAGATGCTCCCTTGGAGCCGCCATTGTATCACATACCGGTACTTGCTGGAAGGAACATTAATAAAGAAGGAAGAATTCTTGGCAATGATGTTGTTGACATTCCTGCTTCTGAGTTAATGGTATTTCATGTTTTGATGTTATTTATGTCTTCTACTCTGGTATGTTAAAGTAGATTAACGACCTCTTTATTCCCACTACGGATAAAATGCTAGCTGATGGTTATGTGTTTCTTCGGTATTTAGTGTAGTTTATCAGAGTATTATTGATGTTCCAGACATTTCAACATGACTGTAGTTAGATGAAACATTTCTAACCCTGCAGGATCTTTTTCAATTTTTTTGCTAAGTGTAGAATGCTTGGGGAAACCTTACTTTGATCAAATCTTCGGAGAAGATGAGTTGAAGAAACCAGCTATCCCCCTCGAAAATAGTCACCTCTCCCGACCGAGCCCCACACCGTCGTGACCCGACACCCAGGTGCTTGAAGGCCCGGAGGATTTATTTCCCCCGAACAACCTTTGCAGGCGGAGTTGGCCGATTTCCCCGGAACTCGCTGACAACTTATGATTGTTGGCGGACCCGGTTAGCAAAACCCCGTCAATAAAAATTGGCGCTAGAAGGAGGCATGAACTCATCCCCCTCCCAAGACTCTGATTTTACACCTCCTGAGGGTTCCCCAAGTTGTAGTTTTAGGAGACAAGCCTTCGGTGGGATTGGATCTTTCTCCCTAGCGAAATTTGAAAGAGTCCTTAGGTCCGCCCCGAATCCCACAAAGTGTGTCAAACTCGAGCCTCCTGCTCGAAAGAAGCAGACCTCGAAAGTCCTACCAGCCACTATTGTCTGGGGATCTACCATACCTCTAAACACTCAAACTTCCCAGACAGTCCCGGGAACCAGTACCCAAACCACCCAACATATAGTTCCCCCAATGGCTGCATATTTCGGAAATACTGGGTCCCCAATGGGCACTTTTTTGGGTGCAACCAATGATTTACCCTCTCACCCGGAGAAGATTTGCCCATGATACGAGCACTTAGGCTCACGGAATGGAGAAGAACACTTACAGGCATACAAAAATGCCATGAATCAACATCGGATCCAGCATGAAGATGTTGTGACCCGTATGTTCCCCATGTCCCTAGGACAAAGCGAGTTGAACTGGTACCTTAACTTGCCTGCCAACTCCATAAACACTTGGAAGGACATGGAAGATGCCTTTCTGGCTACCTTTCGTGTGCATGTGGACCCAGCCTGGTCCCATAGCCAGTTCATCTCCATCAGAAAGGAACCTAATGAACCTATTGTAGCATTTAACCATAGGTTCCAGCATTCCCTGAAGAGGTGCACGGGCCCTTTTATCACATCTCCAGATGTGACCATATAGACCTACCTCAATGCGATGGACCCTTTTGTTGCCACTCTCCTTTGGAGAACAACCGCCGCAGGTGACCGGGACACTTTGGAAAAGTCTACAACCTAGCCCTAGAGCTGTCCCGTGGTCTCAACAAATCCCCGGGCAGGATTGGACAGAGTACACCTTTCAACATGATCCCCAGCGGAGCTACATACGCTGGGGAATACAACCCCAATCTGGTAATAGGTGCCCCCTCGATGGCGATGAATCCCCCGCCACCCTTGATAGACCAACAGGCACAGTATGTTTACCCAACCCAGACTTAGATGACACCGGGTATGGAAGTCTTCCCTTGGAATCAGCCACAGCAGGCACAACAACCTCAGACACAACCATCCGGAGTGCCCTTCTTCTAGTCATTCACGGCTGGAGGATTGTCGCCCTCGACTCCGGCTAATACTGCTGCCTTCCTAGGAAGCCAACAACAACCACAACCATTGCATTATGACGCTAACACTCAGTTAACCACCGAGGTCAAATCTCTTAGGCAAATGTTGTCCACTTTGACCATGGACATGGGCCAACTGAAGGCAGGGTCATATGCGCCCCAGAACTCAAATTCCCAGAGGGGAAATATTTTCTCCGGCCAACAAAAAAACAATGCCGAAGGAAGAAACTTCAACAACAGGTCTTGGCCTAGTCAACACCAATGGAATAATAACACAAACACCGGAGGCTCGCCTTCGAACCAAAACACCAACCAAAATGGTGCTGGACCATCACATTTTACGTCAGTCACAGATTTCCAGCCCATGACTAACTAGTGTAGATTGCACGATACTGGTTCACACAATGAGGTAAATTGCACCACTTTGGAGAAGGTCATTATGATCTCCCAGCTGGATAGGCAGCAGTCGCATGATACTACCCCTCCAGAGCCTCCTGTCTAGGAAACAACTCATAGTGCCTTCACCTATGACACCATCTTCTTTGGGACTTTCAGAGAAGATGAAGAAGAGTCTGAATTGCAAGGATTCTTTGACGAATCTATCCCGCCTTTCGAGGCCAACGCCTTTACTAACCCGTGGACTCCATATAATACTTGGAGTCAGGTTGGTAAAGGACCAGTTTACATGCCCGCACCCCCTACTAAAGATACTCCTCCTCCCCGAAACAACACGACTGACCGACTTGCACCTCCAAAAGGTCCTAGCTCTAACCAAGCAAAAGATCTCACGGAGGAAAATTGCCAGTTCCCGGGAGGAAGATTTGACATCACGAAAGCATTAGAACAGACCACTACCTCCATGACCTTGATGGAGGTTTTGTTGAACTATCCTGAGCAGAAGAAGTCTCTTCTGAAGCTTTTAGGGAACCCGGAAGCCATTAGCCGCCCACCCAAGACCGTCTCCTTTGAAGATGCTAACACGACTGTCTTCTGGGGAAATAATGAGGATCCTCCCTTCCTACTAGGCCTGAATATTTACGGCAAAAATATACACAACTGCTTAGTAGACTCTAGAGCTTTGGGTAACATCATGCCCTTGTCCATTTGTCAAAAACTCAGACTCCACCCCACCCCATCTAATGGTGCAGTAATCCAGCTGGATAAGACCGTTGTAAAAATGGTGGGGGAATTGAAGAACGTCTGGATACACCTTATCCAGGACCCCAAGATAGCCAGCATCATTAAAATCCAAGTGGTGGACATCCTAGAGACCTATAGGATGTTACTAAGTCATAATTGGTCTAAGTCCTTAAATGGATATTTTTCGACCGACTTCACCCATTTATGGCTTCCATGGGAAGGAGAATCAAACAAGATCTGGGTCGAAAGTGAACCCTGGATGAAACAGGCCCTTACCAAGGTTGGGAGGGTCAATGAATTCCTTTTCTCTGAGACTTCTCTAGGGGTGTACCGACCTCTTAAAATCTTAACATTTGATTTCATCCCCGAAGAGGATCCCGTTGTGCTGCAAAGAGCACAGGACTTAGAAGAAAAAGTGGGAATGGAAGTCATCTCTCAAGGTACCACCGCAACCCCTGCCACACTCCTATCCGGCACTTGGTGCCAAGTGCAATACCAAAAACATTCAGAGCTTGAGTGTGGGCCATGTCTCTTGATCACCAACTGGCACCTTGATACCCTCTGGAACAGGCAATATGCAACTGATTCCCCGGGACCCAGTGCCCCTGCGGGATGCGCTCCTTTGGTGCCATCTCCCCGGGAATCCCAAATTCAAAAAAATCTGGAGGAAAATTCTACTTTCACATCGGTAGTTTGAGAAGGGGCCCCCAAGTCCCCCAATAATAATCTGAAGAGGGCTACCCTGCCCCAGCCCTAGATTACAAACAATGACTTATGGACCCTTAAGTTCGATGGGTCTCGATCCAAACAAGGCTGTGGGGCTGGGGTAGAATTAATCAACCCGTGAGGAAAATCCTTCCTCGCATCCTACAGGCTACAATTTAACTGTGCAAAAAATGTCACGGAGTACGAGGCTCTGGTCCTCAGACTCTTATTTTCATTAAGGAAAGGTATCACCCGCCTCCAGGCTCTGAGTGATTCAGAGTTGATTGTTAAACAGGTCCGAAGTCAATATACATGTCATGATAAAAGGCTGGATGCTTACCGCAACTGGGCTTGGAGCCTTATTGAAGATTTTGATGCCTTTGGCATTGACCTCATTCCCCAGCAGTGGAACTATGTCCCGGATGCCCTCGCCGTTTCTGCCAGCACACTTGAGCCAATGGCCGGCTCCCGACTCTTGAGATTTTCAGTCAAAATGGTCCCCACCCCGTCCATTCCAGATAATGTCACCCACTTTCAGTTTTTTGAAGATGATCAACATATCCTGGCCTTCATGGTGAATGTTGGTGTCTTTGAGGACCAGATAGTGGAGGAACGAGACCATGATGATACTGGGCAGGGTGATGAAGACGATGGGATCATGGACCTGCCCACTAACACCATCCCAAAGGGGATGGTTGCATTAGAATGAATCTTTGAATCAGACCCTCGGGCCCATGAGAAGGTGTCATCCTCCTCTGAGGGAGGAAAGTTTGAAAAGGTTAACATCGGCCAGCCCGGTGAAGAGAAAATCATCCACATCGGTACCTCCTGCTCCCCTGAGGAGAAGGAGAAGATTCTCGCGGTTCTCTGAGAATACATCGATGTGATCGCTTGGGGTTATGAAGACTTGAAAATGTATGATACATCCATCATGACCCATACCATACCTCTGAATCCTGATGCTAAGCCCTTCCGAAAAAAACAAAGACCAGTCAACCCCCTGATAGAGCCCCTGATTAGTCAAGAAGTGGAAAAACTGCTGTTAGCCCGGATAATCTTTCCAATTCGACACACTACATGGGTTGCTAAATTGGTCCCTATCAGGAAGAAAAATGGTGAGACCTGCCTTTGCGTGGATTTTTGAAATTTGAACAAGGCATCTAAAAAAGATAATCACCCTCTCCCCTTGTTGGATGAGGTGTTGCAGATAGTAAATGGATCCCAGATGATGTCCTTCTTGGATGGATATTCAGGGTACAACCATGTCATGGTCAAGTATGAAGATAGAGAGAAAATAGTGTTTACCACTAGATGGGGAACGTTTGCGTACAGAAGAATGCCCTTCGGTCTGATCAATGTGGGGGCTACATTTCAAAAGGCCATGGACATTGCGTTCGAGGGCCTCGTAAATCGGTGCATAATCATCTACATGGATGATTTGACCATCTTTTCCTGGGACAGGTGTGATCATCCCGCCCACCTCACTCAGATCTGTGAGAGATGTCGCCGGTATGGAATATCCCTCAACCCTAAGAAGTGCATATTCGGGGTCACTGAGGGGAAGTTTCTCGGGCATATTGTCTCTGAGAAGGGTATATCCATAGACCCTGATAGAGTCGAAGCGTTGCTGAATCTATAGATTCCTGGCAGCAAGAAAGAGATGCGATCCTTTTTTGGAAAAATCAACTTCATACGACGGTTCATCACGGGATTCGCAGAAATAGTTAAACCACTCAATGAGATGATGAAGAAAGATACCAAGATTGAGTGGAGTCCTGAAGCAAAGCGGGCGTTCACCCAGATCAAACAGACAATAACGAAGGCACCTGTTCTGGCTAGTCTAGACTATTCCCTCCCATTTTACATTTATTCGTTTGCTTTGCCGCATTTCACTGCGGCAGTGTTGACCCAAAAGGTTGAAGGAGAGGAATGACCAATAGCTTTCATGAGTTCTCCCTTCAAGAATGCCGAAGTTCGGTATTCACCACTAGAAAAATAGGCCTTTTCTCTAGTTCACGCCGTGAAGAAATTTTGGCATTATATTCTTTGGAGTAAAGTACATGCTATTATCCCAGACCAGGCCGGCAAATCTCTGCTGATGTAGAGTGAATTGGGTGAGAGACGGGGGAAATGGATGGCCATCCTCTAGGAGTATGACTTAGAAATGTAGCCCATGAAAATAGTCTGGGGCCAGGGACTAAGTCGGGCGATGGCAGAAGAGACTCCTCGCATAGAATGCCAAACTTACACAGTGGAGTCCATCACCCAAGACCCATGGTATACCGATTTGGTATACTTGTTACTAAACAACAAATGTCTGGAGGGGCTACCTCCCCACAAACGCTGCACTCTACGGATGAAAAGTGCACACTTCATGATCAAAAAATCTGCGCTTTACCGTAGAAATTATGAGGGCGTGTACCTCCGGTGCATTGACAGAGACCAAGCTATAAGAATAATCAACGAATTCGACAGACAGTTTGGAACTGGGCATGGCTCAGCCGATGCCACTGCCCATCAGATCCTTCGGGCCAGATATTATTGGCCCTATATATTCAAAGATGTTTACGCTCACGTAAGAAAATGCCATACTTGCCAAACTACAGCGCATCGTGAGCATAACCCAGCTATGCCTTTACAACCAGTCTACGAGGCTAGACCATTTTCCCAGTGGGCATTTGACTTCATCGGGGAAATTAACCCCAAATCATCTGCCAACCACCGATACATCCTTATTGCTAGTGATTACTGCACTCGGTGGTCTGAAGCTATACCTTGTAAAAACAACACGACAGACGTAGTTATCGAGTTCTTGGAAGAAAATATCGTCACATGGTTTGGAATGCCCTTCACTTTAGTATGTGACAATGGTCTGGTGTTTTCTTTAGCGCAGTTGCTCGAATGGACCTTCAATCGGAAGATCACACTGAAGTTCTCCAACAACTATTATCTCCAAGGAAATGGCGTTGCTGAATCAACAAACAAAAATCTACTTGAAGTGATTAAACACCTGCTAGAACAGAATCCCCGAGATTGGCACCAAAAGTTGAAATTTTCCCTCTGGGCAGATCGCATTCGCGTCAAGGCCGCCCTGGGAAGATCACCATTCTACCTGGTTTATGGCCAGAACCCTGTATTCCTAGTCAATTTAAAGATCCCAGTATTACAATTTATGCAGAAATTCAACAACAGGGACAACATTGTGGAGGTTTGACTCTTGAATCTGGTATGGATGGAGGAACAGCGAGACGTAGCTCTTGAACATTTTGCGCGTCATCAAGCAGTGGTAAAATGATGGTTTGACAGAAGAGCCCAATATAAGGCTTTTCAAATCTCGGATCTGGTCCTATTGTGGGACAAGGCCTGGGAGAAGAAGGGAAAGCACACCAAGTTCCAATGGCTCTGGCTCGGACCATACTTGATCTCAGAAATCTGCGGGGCAAATACTTACGCCTTAACACCCTGACTGGTGAACCTGTCGTATTACCCGTTAATGGATAGTTTCTAAAACACTACTTCGAATAGGGTAAGTTTGTCCAAAGTTGTATTATATGTAAATCCCTCTGCTTGTAAATATGCCTCTTTCAGGTGTCTCATTGCGTGATGCCCTTCCTTGTAAATAGCCTTGTCGGCTGTCCTCTGGGACGACCCTCTTTTCCTGTCTTTGTTTTTATTTTTGGTTTTCTTTCGGTCCCGATGTTTTGTTCTGTCTTGTAGGAATTGGAATGCTTCACATAACTTTGGCTTTAGGTACAATGTTTGCGGCATGGTGAACTTTAGAATCTATCTTTAGCACGATGGAGTCAGCCCAGTCTCCGGGGTTCGTTTCACAGGTTATGGCACATTTTGAGCAATCTCCAGTGGGTGTTGTCTCCGGGAGTCTGGCAATCAGTGAACAAAATAATAATATAAGGGACAAGTAATCAGACACCGAGGGTAGATCATCTATACTGGTTGGTTGACCCACGTCTGAAAATCCAAAGAAATTCTCCCTAGGTCTGGAGTTTTATCCTCTCTTCAAACATCTAAGCATAGGTGGATAGGTGAAAGAAGTGCCACCATTAAAATTACCTAAGCTTAAGTTTAATGGTGAAAGAAATACCGCCTTCCCCACCTGGAAACAAACAAAATAATAGAAGAGGAAAAGCGGGGTAAAACTCTAGTCTCCGGGGGAAATGAGCGAATTGATGACTGGTTCGATGTGATTAGTACCCTTTGTCTATTCCTCCCAGAGGTCATCGGCTTGATTTCCTTCCACAGCACACACAACACCACTGATGAAAGACTATGGATTGACTCCTGTGTGGTTGGATTCTCTCAGATATGTTGCTATTTTCCTGTTAGACGCTCCGATGGGTAGCCTATTCCAGTTTTGCTAACCAGAGATTCTTTAGTTCTCAAATGCGCTAAGGTATTTGTCCCAAATAATTGCCATTTGTTATGCCCTGCATCCTCGTCCCTACATTTTGTGTGCAAAATGTTGGGTCCCCCTTTTTTGCTTTTGCTTGCAGTTTTGCCTGTCTTTCTTTCCCTTTTGTTTTCTTTCTCCGGGGTTTTCTTCCCCGGCGTTGTGTCTTGTTTGTTTGTTTTCCGTCTCTGGGACTTCGGTCCCGGAGGTTGCCTTTTGTTGGAAATCGGATTTTGGACTCCGAGATTATTCATCATAATGTTCTTAAGGGATATTGTCACGAGGAATCCTTGGGCCCGGAGTTCGGAGGCGTGCTTGTCTGGAGATCACCGGAAGGAGGAGGATTACCTTTTTACCGCGGGTATAAATAGAAGTCATGTGTCACTTTCACATTTACCGTGATTAAAACCTTCGAGCACTTAGAGAGAATTAGAAAGCGATTAACAGAACATTTGCAGAGAGTTCAGGATAATCAACGCTTAACATCTTCTGTCATTCTCAGGTAGGTGCAAGTGCTTCATGGTGTGATTCTGACCGATCGACAAACTGAGCTATTACAGAGCTCTCGTGGTAACCCTGTTTTTCCTCCGCCTTCTATGTTCTCAGGTTGGTGATCCTATTTTTTAGCTCTCTGGCTTTTCTTTGGTTTTTGTTCGGTTTTCATTTGTCTGGTTTCATTTTGTTTCTGTCTTGTCTGGTCTGTTGTCTTTTGGTTTTTCCGCTCGTTGGTGGGTTGGCTCTGCCAGAGGGTTGTCCACCCTCTATGCAGAAGTTGTTTGTCATTTCTGTAAATAGTGTATATAGTGTAGATAGCTGTGTATATGTCTCTGCCTCATTTGGTTTTTCTGCGGGTGTTGTCTCGCATTGTATATTCATGTATATATGTATATAGTGGTAATATAGTCTCTATATATCTCCTAGTTTCTTTGTATATATCCCTCAGCTTCATGTATATCCTTCCGGGTGACTTGACAAGCTGGTCGAGTCACCTTTGCTTTTGGTTTTTCACCTCCGAACTCGCTTCGAGGCAGAAAACCACCTATTTGAAACTTGGCTCTTGGCCGATTTTAGACAGGTAGTTTTCTCTCTCCTCTATGAAGTCTGTCAGAACCTCATTTATGTCCCATGTGCACAATCAATTCCAGCCAAGTAGCTTTCTATTTTCGCATGTTCAGACAGTTGGCTCCGCGGTCATCGCCATCACATCCATTTAATGCTAACACACATGGCATCCACATGGGTTTGACAACTTTCCTTTTCATCATCCTTGCTAACGGTCATTTCTCTAGGCTTCCGGCCTCTTGCCACCATCCATCTAGTGTCTTCGCCAAAGTATGATAAAATCCCCCGGACCCTGGATGTTCAATAAAATCTTCTGTTTATTGTATTTTTCTTTTCGGGTGTCTTTGCATAATACTAACTTTTCAGGAAGGCAAACACCACGGTGGTAAAATTCCCCAGACCCTGGAATGATTACTTTGATAAACATGTTCTGATGGTCGCTTTGTCTCGCAAGTTCCTGGAGTTATCTTCCAAACATGTCTGAAGCGTTCGCATTATCTCCTCTCGGAAGCCCGAAATTACCAACTGCAACAGAAACCAGGGCAGTAGCAAAGTCAAAGATGGAGAAAGCCCTGGAAAAGCTTCCCCTCACCATGAAGTTTGTACAGGATAATGGCATCGTGGGCTCAAAGATTGAGTCCAAGGTAAAACTGATGACCGACGCCAATGTCGGAACTTGGGCAGAAATGCAGGCCCTGGTGAAGGTAATGCACATCTAGCGGCAGGCTGGAGACCAGCTCGCAATCAATGTCGGGGGTTCCAGAATCCTCCGGGAAGCTTGCTTCCCATGCTCCATACAATCTCTAGAGCTTATCTTAACACTGGCTACCAACTACAACTCTTCTGTCTGGGCTGTTATGCTCGCAGCTGCATAACCCATGGGATACCCCACTCCACTGGTGTCCCTCGACCCAGTCACGTTCTAGGCAGGTCTGGGTATCCCGCAATTTGATAGAGCCACGGTGGTTACAAGGATTGATGCCTTGAAATAGTTTACACAACTGGAGGATGCCGCCTGGGTATACATGAATACCCATTGGCTCAAGGCCCTGAAGAGGGACCCAAAGAGAATGAAGAAAGATATCCCTCGCTCTGAATTCAAGGAGAGCATCCAAATGGGGATAATAGCATTAGCCTGGGTATTTGGGCAACCCTCCGCCCAGGAATTTTCCAAATGGATGTACTATTTCCTCCTTGGCATCTCCACCAAGGGAGAATTCTTTGACTGGGCAACAATAATCTCTAATCATGTCGACTTCCAGTTCCAGCAGTTGAACCAGAAGAAGAAATTCTACATGTCTTCTTATGTTTTCTGGGCCCTGGCCCAGCAGAGGCCCCATTCCAATGACCTACTTACAGACGGCATGCTCGGGATTGGCCCAGGACAAAAAGAACCGTGGGACCATTTGCCACAGATTCAATGGGAGGCCAGCTTCCCTAGTTTTTGCTGGGTAAACGATTCGTTTGTTTACTACCACCTACTCACACCTGCTTGGGATGCCGGATACCGCCTGTCTACTGAGGCGATGAAGCTGGTCAGTAGTTATAGACACTACTATATCCAGTTCCAGCAGCATACGTACATTAGGGTCACCGGCTTCTCTAGGAAACCCTACTTGTTGCCCAAGCATTGTGGGGACAAGATCGTGCTGCTGGAATATTGCCAGTAAATGATTGAGCTACATGCCTTCTTCGCCATCAAGAAGGTTCCCAACATCTCATTTCAATCACCTGTGGGAACTACACCTGTAGTCTGGCCGCCGCGAAGGAGGCAGACAATGAGCTAAAAAGTTATAACTTGCAGGAATTCTATCTGGCGCGGAAGAACTTTGATCCGCATGGGAAAATTGCAACAACACTGCCCCGGGCTTCAGAGCCCCATCATATACACATGGAAGACTTCTGGGCTAATTTCCAGGATGACATGGATGTGTGGAGTAGGTACTATGACAGAATGATGCAGGAACTAAAGCTCTGGAGATTCCCTTTAGGCTTCTCTGACGCCGCCCCCACCATAGATCCCCAGTACAAAGAAAAGGGGAACGATAAAATGGCTTTGCCAGCAATGGATTGGGCCACCCAGGAGGGGCCCATGATTGAGGACTTCACTCGGGAGGTGGTCGAGTGAAGTCACATGTATTTCAAAAGGATGTGCCCTAGGAGTATGTGTCAAGCTCCCCGACCGGTGTCAAAATTAGCACCACAGCCAGTACCAAGGTTGACCCCGGGGGCCGGGACTTCTTCGCAGGGCGCAGACAAGGGAAAAAAGATAGCTACAACCCCCTCCGTGCAAGAAGTCCCTATACAGGAACAGATCAAACAATCTATGGCAGCCTCCCAGCAAATGAGAGAGCAGTTGATAATGAGGCTAGCCACTCCCCCCGCTCATGGCCAGACCAATTCATCCCCCTTCCTCCCCGTCGCTGGCAGCCTTAATGATAAAGGCAACGGGAGTGGATCCC
Organism: Thuja plicata; assembly: GCA_018584345.1. Lineage (NCBI taxonomy): Eukaryota > Viridiplantae > Streptophyta > Pinopsida > Cupressales > Cupressaceae > Thuja > Thuja plicata. The sequence continues at coordinate 1,781,237 of MU226020.1, forward strand.
ATGGAAGCGGCGGTAATAGCCGATGCGGGGCCACCTTTGGTTACCCAGAGGAAGAGGAAGCACATCAAATAGGTCAAAGCTGAGACGGTACCAGTGCCAGAGACATCCCTCCCCCAGGAAATATAGATCCTTTCTTCCAGTTCCCCAGAATCGGAGAAAGAAGCAGAACTGGCAGAGACCCCAGCCAGTCCCCCTCCGGAGGAGGAGTTTGATGTATTTGCAACCGATGAATTCATAAATCTGCAAGGGGACAATACACAAGCGGAGACAAAAGTCTCAGATATAGAACAAGAGGATGTGAAATGAGAGCCTACACAAGAACAGGAACAGCAGGCGGAAGAAAAGGAGCCAGAACCGGAGATTATCTCCAGGGCTCAAGAGATGCAAGGTCTGGGAGTGGACCAACTAAAGTTGGGTGAACAAATGGCATCCACTGGGGAAACCAGACCTTCAGGAATAACTGTAACCCCAGCTGCCACGTTCCAGGGGCCACTCTCAGGAGCAACCTTCGGGTAGGTTATCACAGCGGCCCAAACTCAGAATCTCAGCCCGATACCTCCCCTACTGCCGACAGAAGAAGAAGCCCTGGCAGAACAAGAAGAGTAGTTTGAACAAGAAATCCCCGTGGAAGCCTACCAAGGTCCAGACCCAGCGATTGATATATAGGACCAGGCTGAGGAGATGGATGTTGAAAAGAACGTTGCTGCAGAAGAAGTTGAGGCCGGGGGAGGAAGGGATGAGATCCACATTGGAGAAGAGCAACAGCCACAGGACACTGGGAGAGAATCAGGAGAACAAATTCTGGTAGGAAGGCCACCTCTCCCACCTTAGTGGCTGGTAGAAAGAAGAAAGAGAAAAGCTCAGTTCGCTTTGGTGATTCCTCTCTCCCTAGCCAAAATGATGGCCCAAGTTTAGGCCCCTCCAAAAGCGAAGAAGGCCCAGACAGTTCATACTCTGTGAACTGGGCCGGGCGGAGAAACGGTTTCTGTTGTGGCAACACCTCCCCCAGACGCTGATGAAGCAATCACAGACCCCGCAGATTACAATGTTGCAGAGGTATCCCTAGGCAAGAGGGGAAAGCAGGGTGAGGTAGACCTACTAAAGGAGGCAGTGAGGGCAGTAGAAGCCCGATACGAAAAAGAGGCCCAGAGGCTCAAGGCTAAGAAGAAAAAGAATGCAAACATTATGGGGTTGCTTACTGAGCTGGCCAGACCCATCAATGCCGCTCCTCGAGAGACCTCCACATCAGAACAATTACCACAGAGTGACATAGACTCCCTGCAAGTAATGAAAAATAAGGCCCAAGCAGTAGACGAATGGGTCTCCCTACAGATAGGAAACACCCAGCGTTTCCTGGCGTCCACTCTCCCAGACTTATACACGAATCGATAAGTTATTCATTAGGCGGAAGCACTTATTGAGCAGTGGGAGAGTGACGCCAAAAATTACCAAGTGTGGAAGGTAGAGCTCGAAGAGCTCCTCACCTTGGGAGAAGATATAGTTTCTGAATCCAGAATTCTGGGTGAGGAATCATTTGATTTTGTAAGAACTCAACACTCTAGACTTGACCTCACATTGGAGGTAACTAAGCAACTGGTAGAGTCCTTGCAAGAGAAGGTAAATACTGTAAAGTATTCTTCTAATTTATACAAGTCTTATGTAATAAAGGTTTCCGGGGCTGATCCCCTTAGCATAGATACATATACCCCTGAAGATTCAGTTTTGGGGAGTTTTGATGAGATAATGAAATCCCGGTATCAATCCGCAGAGGGGATAGATGGGGCCCAGATGGAGAAACTAATCGACATGATACTTAAGGGTCATGACGCTGCAAGAATGGCAGATAAATTCAAAGGAAATGTTCCGGACCTGGGGAAACAAGTTGAAGTGGCCAGACACAGAAGGGCCATCCTGAAGAATGTAGATGAAGATGGCATTTCCCGCCTCCTCCAGGCTTTCAACGACAATAAGCAGCCTTGAGCTTTCTCCGGGGGCCGGGAGAATTTAAGTATTGGTTATTCTTTATTCTTTTTGGGACATAAGTTGCCGAATCCCAGAGTTCCAGATCCAAAATTCTGTATTTTTTCAAGTGACCCGTGTCCCGGTCCCCGAGGCCGACCGGTCACTTTCAGAGGTGGTTAATAAAAACTGTCAGAAGGTGGTTGGCCACATCAAAGAGGTGTCAACTCGGCAGTTGGTTTTCTGACAGGGTGGTCTTCTTGAGGTGGCACTCAGAGGTACACCTGGCACATTGGAGACAGGGTGCCGCATTTTCCATTTATGAGGCATGTAGCCTTGGTCCCTGGGGGACCTACTTTCTTCTTTCTCCTCTCTGGCTCTCTTCTCGAGGCTGATTCTTCCACTGTATATCCTTGTCTTATCTTTCTGACATGGCAGACCTATTCCATCTCCAGGTCTTTTGTAGGGTGGCACAGGTAGTACCGGCCCCCAGATATTGTATTTTATTGAAACATGATGTAAAATAGGGTTAGGGTTAGAGGGTTGTATAAATAGGCAGATTGGCCCATTTCCAAGGGTCGACAAAATTGATGATTTTTTGGTCCATAGCAATAACAAAGTGATTTCTCTTTTCAAGTTGCAAAGCTCAATGCTCCATTGTTCTGTTCTCAATAGTTAGATGCTCCCCTGGAGCCGCCATTGTATCACGTACCGGTGCTTGCTGGAAGGAACATTAATAAAGAAGAAAGAATTCTTGGCAATGATGTTGTTGATATTCCTGCTTCTGAGTTAATGGTATTTCATGTTTTGATGTTCTTTATGTCTTCTACTCTGGTATGTTAAAGTAGATTAACGACCTCTTTATTCCCGCTATGGATAAAATGCTAGCTGATGGTTATGTGTTTCTTCAGTATTTAGTGTAGTTTACCAGAGTATTATTGATGTTCCAGACATTTCAACATGACTCTAGTTAGATGAAACGTTTCTAATGCTGCAGGATCTTTTTCGCTTTATTTGCTAAGTGTAGAATGCTTGGGGAAAGTATACTTTGATCGAATCTCCAGAGAAGATGAGTTGAAGAAACCAGCTATCCCCCTTGAAAATAGTCACCTCTCCCGACCGAGCCCCGCACCGTCGTGACCCGACACCCAAGTGCTTGAAGGCCCAGAGGATTTATTTCCCCCGGACAACCTTTGCAGGTGGAGTTGGCCAATTTTCCCGAAACTCGGTGACAACTTATGACTGTTGGCGGACCCGGTCAGCAAAACCCTATCAACAGAAGTCTTAAGGGGATGTCTTAAGGGGAGGTCTCAAAACATACAAATCAAAACTTAAATCTATAATGTAACATACATGTTATTTATTTAGCTAGATATAATAAATTCATTGAACAATTAAAATACAC
>MU226020.1:1815891-1838713 GCA_018584345.1 Thuja plicata
TTAAACTTTAATCCACCAATCAATACTTCTCAAATTATTAAGTCCCTACAAGATGTATGCCTTTGAAATACTTGAAACAAATAACTGTCTATCGATTTACCTTGTCTGTCCTTATTCTCCTTGATAACCAATAAGCAGTAAACTGTATTTACCAATACTCAGTAAATATGTAGAGTATACCAATCAATCCATAAATGCATATGTAGAATGTAAAATAATAAATTAATGAACCATACACATATAACACAAGGATTTTAACGTGGAAACCCTGTTAAGGGAAAAAACCACTTGGACCGGTAGCCCAAATTTTCACTCTTCTGAAGTGAGCCCTATTAGGAGCCAACCCTGTTAAAGGTTACAAACACATGGTTAAGTCTGACCTTGTTAGAGGATTTTTATACATAGGTTTTCACTTAGTATCTGGCATCTATGCTACCATCCTTGAATCAGTCTCATGACTGTCAATAGGCTTTATGCTAATCTTACTACCATCCTTGAATCAGCCTCCTTCTTAGACTGTCAATAGGCTTTAGGTAAGACCGATGCTACTATCATGAGTCAACCTTCTAGTAATCTATTAGGATCTACCTCAATTACAAAAGATTGTTAAGTCCTGCTCTGTTAAGAGACTTAATGCTTCAATGGTTAAACTGAAACAAAATGACCTGTTTCTAATGCAACTGAAATGCAGATTTTTAGATCTATTTACTTACAATATATTTCTGATCAATGTATCAATTCAATTCCTTTGTACTTAACTCTTTCTGCTCTATGATGCTGTGCTTTTCTATTCATCGGTGTCTGGAGAATTCTTTAGCTCTCCCTTAGCTTGATTGATCAGGACTACATGAAGTTTATCCTTCATCAGTTTCTCTTCAACATCTTCTATCAGTTCACTCCCCTGTGTATCTGATTGCTTGCTTACGTACATGAATTATGCTTTTCTCTTAAATAGACATGATATCCCTTAATTCTAGGTTCTTGATTGTTGATTCTTGGCATGAAAAACAATCCAGCCAAATTGATTTATGGCTTTAACTCCTGATTTATCTCGTAGTTATCTTCTTGCCAACTGTACAAATCATTTACTTAACTGTGGTCGAATAAAAAAAATAAAATAACCAGTTAAGTCTATCCTTTAGCTTTGCCAGCTAGATATTTTGTCATTTTCTGATCTCTCTGTTCCGTCAGTCAATTCTCTAGTTTGTCACCGGTGACAACTGCCAGTTTTGTCGGTGTAACTTCAATTAGCTTTGGGATCTCCGCCCATTGGGCATCATTGGATCTTACTCGTTGGGCAACACTATTTTTAGCTCGTCGAGCATCCTTTGTTTCTGCTTCATCGAGAAACACTATTTTCTGCTCGTCGGGCATCACTATGATTTTATCTTTGTATTTACCTATGGTGTGCACTCTATTGGTGTAGTCTATCACTTAGTGAATACTTGACTTTTATGCATTGCTGAAAGCATAACCTTTATTCCATTGATTCTCTGAAGTCTTTGGCATTATGTATATGACCATACAGATGATATCAAGTTGACATTAATGACAATACAAACCATTAACTGATTTAATGTCTTGCATCAGCTTCAACTTAATATAGTCAACCATTTAATCAGTTACATGTCATCATTTACTATTTTCATAGATGGTGTTAACAGTTGGCTTATTTTGGTGGGAAGAATTAATAGAAACAACAGTTGGCATTTTCCTTTTTACATACAGGTGAGATGTGTTTTGTCATTTAGCCCTCATTCATAGATTTCGGTGAGAGGGCATAGTAAAATAATAATAGAAAAATGTGTTTCAAAACATGCATCTGCAAACACATTTTCATGATTCAGGAGGTGACAGACATCACTGAAGTTAAAAAAGTTCACGACACCCAGGTTAAAAAAATACAGAGCATGTTGTACAGACGCTCGCCAGGTATCCAGGTATGGCTGCAGTTGACTTAGTTTTTAGTTCCTGAAATTCAACTCTTCTTATTAAATCATCACCTTTTGAACTATTCCTTCTCTGCTATTCTTTTGAAACCATCCCCATGCTATCATCGAAATCATTTGCTTCTTTTCTTGTTGATAACCAAACGCTGGTCTTGCAATTATGCATAAATTTGACTACATTTATTTTCCTTTCTCTCTAAACAGTGTGTATTGCAGAAGCTTGAATTCTCAAATAATATGTACTTACTAATACAAATGCATGAATGTCTCCATTGATCCGAATGTTCATCATTTTGTTGACATATTTGGGAATTGAAATTTGTAGGTGTGTATCTGAATCTATAATATGATGTCTCGAGTTTGATTGTCACAACATCCATTGTCTTTTTGATGTTTTTCCTGGATTAAGCTAGTTATAATAGAGTTTGCTCCTATTTCGCATGTACACTATTTTTCCCCATGTTATGTTTCTATATAGCAGGTCATTGCAGGTGTTTAAGAAATAGGGGAGTCTTTTAAACCTAAACAAATTTATTTATAAATAGATGAGAAATCAAATTTCACGCCCCTCTGCACTTAATCTATTTATGTTTTGGACTACCTCAAACACCGTCCAAACATTTATGTACAGTGTCATGCATTTGAATGCAATTTTTACGACTTGTCTATGTTTCCAAGTCGTAGTCAACTTCAACACCCATCTTTATTTTTCTTGTCATTTTGTTTTGGATAACATAGGGTTAATTGATTATGAATCTTTAACCAATTTTATAGTTTGATTGTTCACATATATTATCTAGTTCTATTGATGCCCCTCTGGACTTAGTTTGGTAATGTTCTGGACCACCTCAGCTACCCTTCTACCAAATAGAGAAAAACATAGCCAGATTTCAGTCATTTGTTTTTTTAAGAGATGAAATAGAGAAAAGAGACCCAAATTGCAGCCATTTGTTTTTTAAGAATGAAATACAGAAAAACAAAGCCAGATTCAAGTCAGTTTTTTCTAAGGTGAATTGTATACCTACAACAATTAAGGATTCATTCTGTGCTATTACTTTTTGTAATATCATGGCCACGCTCTCAAAGACTGAAAGACTTAGTTTTAATACGAGTATCTTGTCAAAGGCCCAAAACTCAAAACTAAAATACTCTCATTTATAACTTCTATAGACTGTTGATCTTACAGCCACTCAGAATGTATATTCAGACACAAAATTTAGGGTAAAAGACTTCATATACTGTAAAGATTAAACCAAATAAAGCCATAAGCTAGACCTGAATAGTTGGGAAAGAAAATAGATAGCATGGGGCATGGTGACCTTAAGATAGTTTATCACTGCTAGGGCTAGAAGGTTTAAACACAGAAACCCAAATCCTTAAGTCCTCTAGTGAGAGTATCATTTATAGTTTTGGAAAGAGATAATACTAAATTTCAACTATGATAGTAAGAAAACACATAAAGGATTTATAGTTAATAGCCTATGGTTTTAGTATTTTTGAGTTTGATTACACACAGAATTAATAGCCTAGAATTTGAGCATGACCATGTATGAAGTCCTTATGCCTCCATAATTAATTCTTTCAAAGGCCTTACTATCTGCAATATTCATATATCATATGACCTATGTTTATTTTGTCTCTATTAAAAGGCCATTTATTAATAATATAATATTATGGTAGAATTGCTTAGACATTTTGCTGGTTTGGGGGAATTTTTTTTTTTGCCCAAGGTACTTCCTGGATCCAATTTAGTGACAACAATTGGAAGAAGAGTTAGCCCTGCACCTACTCAACAATCTATTCAAATGAGCTCAAACAACTCCACTGCAAGGGGTGCTATTTTATATAGCTAAATCATTATCTGAGGTGAAAATATCAGAAATTGTTAAATATAAAATCATCATATGTAGTAAAAATACAGTGGATTTACAATAACAATGAGGGGATATTTTGTGAATCCTTTTTCCAAGAAGAAATTACGTATTATTGGCTTGATTTTACAAAAGGGACATGCCCAAGACATTTTATGGGTTACAGGTTTTTCTTCAAATTTGATGTCCTCCCTTCATAGATGGTTTGTAATTCCTTTTTTGTTAGATGAGAATATTTCAGGGGTACAACTTAGGTGTAGACAGTATGCTTTAAGTGATGCAAATGGATATTCATTTCTCTGTTCTGATTTAAAAGATTCAATGTCGTGACTTCTCTCCTTACTAAAGTGAGATAAGCATCAAAATAGGATGTCATACAACACATCTGGAATTTATTTTCAAAATATAATGCCTTGGTTCTATTTTTACAGTGCATCTAGCAATTCACTTATAGATGAACAATCAAAAACCTTCACATATTCCAATAAATAGCAATTACAAAGCTAATGTGGCAAATAGATGCTAGTAGATTATGGTTGAACTTCACACCTCCAAACTGCTAGGAAATTTATCATACCAAAAGGAAAGTTTGAGTTTTACTAGCATGATATAAATTGAGTGATGCAATCACAAGAGTAGTTGCAACACCATAAAAAATATCCATTTTCATAGAGCTACATGGCACAAACAAACTCCCCACTACTATCAACATTGAACTCAAAGGTGCAAAAGTCCTACTTGCTTGGGGGTGATGTAGAGCCCATACCAAAGCAGATGAAGGATGTGGCAAGGTCATTAGGAGCGTTCCTTTTTAAAAATGTAACCATACCCAATCAACAACCTAAAATGTGCAAGTCTGTGGTCTTTGTCATGGCACTACTTGTACTTAGTTTCTACATTCTAAAAGATGGATTGCACTTTTTATGTATGTGTTGATTCTAACCTAACTTAATGTATTGAATGTTTACAAATATTAGAGAATGTGTGTCACCCTTTGGTTACAGTAACCCTAATTTCATTTCCATGATTTTAAAATAGAACATGAAGGTTAATGTCTCTATGTCTAGCTATACAAAAATGGAGGTCCAAAAAATCAGATGGGAACTATTTCAGTTTCATTACAAAGTCAACCATATAGACATCAGAAAGGATCTGCAGTCATTGAACTCAAACCTGTGCAAAAGTCCTACTTGCTTGGGGGTGATGTAGAGCCCATACCAAAGTGGATGAAGGATGTGGCAAGGTCATCTGGAGCATTCCTTTTTACAAATGTAACTAGACCCAATCAACAACCTAAAATGTGCAAGTCTGTAGTGTTTGTCATGGTACTACTTGTACTTCAAACTATTAGGCATTAGGAGATTTTAGAAGAAAGCATTGAACTATCAAGTGATCGCAATGCAATGCAGAATTTAATAAAGGTCTAGATCTAGAACCAAGTAGAGGATTGGTAGCACAAAGAAAGTTGTCATGGAATCATATCACCCGTTAGCCTAAACCACGAAAAGGAGATTTAATGATTAATTAAACAACCAACTGCTACAACAATTTATTGTTGTCTTCTATTTTTCTCTGGTTATCAATCAAGTTTTTTCTTCTCTACTATGCCATATTTTGTACTCTAGACAATAGTCTTCCCAGATTTGTTTTTACAATTGACTACTCTTGCTGTCTAACAAAGACTTGTTTTACTACATATGATGTACAGGTGTTCTATTCTCTGCCTAACAAGCCAATTTACAACAGTCTATATTCCAACACACATAAAAAACATTATAGAATTGCATACAACAAAAAAGGTAAACTAATGCTGAACTTGAATTGTTAATTGTTGGACTGTTATTGTATTATGGACAAACTTCAAGTACCCTTGCAATCATACAAATCATTGGATCATGTCATAGATGCAGATAATTATGAACCTGTTATTAGAAATGTACTACACCTAACAATTGATAGGGTTTTGGAGAACAATAATATGTCCAGGTTAAAATATTTTGCATACAACATAGGTGATTGTCTTTTTGACTCTTTCCAGTTCTTGTTCCATATGCAATACACTTCCATAGAACTCTGCAATGGAATCATTGACCATTTTGTATATTGCCTAGAAAACAATGATCCTGAAGCCTTGCTTTCTTATAATTATGACCTGGATCCACAAGCACTGTACAAATTGCATGGCCTAAATGATGCTACAATGTACTTGTGGCGTATGCGATTGTCAACAGTCCCAAGTGCAAATCATAGTGACTATGGCCTTTGGGGAGACTTGTTTTGTATTAAGTGGCTCTCCAAATGGCTTAATATTCAAATATGTGTATGGTCTTCAACAAGGAAAACAAATTACCTACACTTTAATGAGAGTTCAGCAAGAAATGAATATTCTATTTTGTTTCATGATGAAGATCCTTTACATGGACATTTTGAACCACTTATTAGGAAAAAAAACCCTCTTCCACAGGCAGAGGTCCACTTTCTTGTGAATTCTAACATTTCTCTTGCTACATCTAATAGTATTGTGAAGCAAGCTGCAATATCTCCATTGATTAACTTGTGTGTCAATGTATTGTCAATTTCAAATTGTGGTGACAGCCTTTTCAATACAGTTGCTACTTTGACAGAAAATGACTATGATGGTCAAAGTATTAGATGGTATATGGCTCAATCATTTTGTAATTCAATTCTTTCTGGGGACGAAGTAGCATTGGAATGCAAATAAACATGTATCGAACATGACCTAATCATAAGTAGTGGCATTGCAAGCTGGAAAACCTTTATTGCAAAAATTGAAGACTCCTATGAATATAGTGGAATAGAAGGAGCTGATTTCAGTTTTGAATGGCTTTCTCACATTTTGCAAGTGAAAATGAAAATCTGGTCAGCAACCACTAGCACATATATATGAGAACATTGCAAGTTCCTAATTCCAGCCAAAGTATGCAATATCATGTGTGACAAGGTCAATGATATGCACACACACACTATAGGCCATATGGGGTGGACATTATAGTGGCAAATGTTCCTAATATTGAACAGTTGTCATCTATTTCATTAGTTAACACAAATGTAAAAAAAGAACACATTATCAAACAAACTTTTCAAGATCATGGAAATGTACATTTTAATGCCTCTCCACCATCAAAAAATACCTTGACTAAGGTCTCCAACAAGATAGATACCGCCTAGATCAATGCTTGTATCCAATTTCCAAGTGCCTCAAATAAAACCCCATATCATTCACTTCGTAAACTAAAACAACAGATCCATGCAACAGCCAGCCCTAAAAAGAAATAGAAAACACCAAAAAGAAAACAAACAGCAATAGAATGTTACCTGGAAAAAATACAAGACACACCAAAACACAAATGTGTAATTTGTTCTAAACTGCATTTCAAGAAACACATGAGAAGTATTACACAGAAATCAATCTATGCGTGTTCATTTCTACTACCACACAGGGAAAAATTGTTGGATGACAAGATATGTAGCTTCTGTGAAAGACAATTATACCAAAACATAAAACCATTGTGCACAACCCTAGAACATATCAAAACAAACAAGCGTCTACAACATACAAGTACACTTTCAGAACTTGAAGAAAGGTTACTGTCATTGCGAATTGCATTTGAACAAATTTGGCAACTAGGCCACAAGAGATCCCTAGCTGAGCTAATTGGGATAATTATCAATGTTCCAACAAACATTAATACCATACAAACTGTATTGCCTCACTTATCAAAAGATACATGGACAGTTGCAGTTGCATTAAAGAGATGCTTGCAATATAAAAGTGCATACCAGAAAGGACGAGTGAGCTTGAATGCTATTATCAATGCACTCAATTAGCTGTGCAAAAAAACACTATACAAAATGCAAAATGTACAGTTGGGCAAAAGATGGGAAGACCATTTTTTGCTTTCACAAGAACATAGACCTGTTACTAGTTCTTCATCAAGCGATGATGACAGTGACTTTGAGAATTGTGTAGAAATTGAAATAGATCCCTTAATACATGACTTTACTGAGGCAAGAACCATACATTCCCTTTAAGAAAAAATAATAGAAATAGCACCAGTAGAAGGAAATCAACCTCTCGGTATATTCCAAGATACCTATGCAGAAGAGATGAATTTCCCCACCCTCTTTTTTGGCGAACCACGTGACAAGGAAATTGCAAAAAAACTTTCATACCAAAAAATTGCCTAGTGGGAATTACAAAATTCAAATTGAGCATTTTCATACCATACGACTAACTTGTTTTTCAAAACAATCAAAGTACTAATTAGCCAGACTTTTTCAACCATATGGATAAGAATTTGCAAAGGAAAACTAAAAGGCAGAACACTAAAAGAAAAAGATGTTAAATGTAAACCAAACCTAGAAAAGATCTTGCAATCAGACATTGGCTATATGGATTTCAAAAAGATAAGAAATTCCCCAGACTATTTCCAACATCTCAAGAAGAATTTTTTTTGCAATGATAAGACAATTAGGCCCACCAACATTCTTCATCACATTCACTAGTGCTGAGCAAAATTGGGACCCTTTGATGACAATGTTGAAAGAACTGTACCTCTCGCACTCTACAAAATCCAAAGAAGGGGAATCTAATGCCTCTTGCAACCTTGACATTTTTACATTAATAAAAAAAAAGACCCTGTGACTTGTACCCGCTACTATAAACAAAGAATTAACACAATTAAATAGTTGCTATGCTTGGACAAAACATTTTTGAGATAGGTAACTGACTACTTTTCAGTTATAGAGTTTCAGAATCGAGGTAATGAACATGACCATTTTATGTTGTGGGTTAAAAATGCACTAGTTTATGGAAAAGACAGTAATCTGGACATTGAACAATTTGTGGACAAATATGTAACTTGTAACACTGAATGTTTAGATGATCAAATATCTAGACTACATACACATCATCACACTAGACAATGTAGAAAGGAAAAAAGGAAAAGGTGTCGCTTCAGTTTCCCACAACCACCAATGAAAAGAACTACAATCCTTGACCCCTATGTTGAAAAGAAACAAGACAGTGTACACTTTTTTGAAAAAATAAGAACCACCTTAGAAACTTCAAGCTTTCATTCATGTGTAACCTTCACAAATTTCTTAGCCAATGTACACATGACCGAAGATGACTACATCTTGGAAATACAATCCACACTATCAAAACCAACACTATTTTTGAAAACAAAACTAGCCCACATATGGAATAATTCATTTTCAAAATAGATTCCCCATTTATGGAAAGCAAATACAGATGCACAATTTGTTCTTAATGCGTATGTTGTAGCAATGTATTTTAGCTCCTATATGACAAAGGGTAATAACTCAATGACAAACACATTCAATAGGATACGAACAGACCACATACAACATAACATTGATGCTATAAATATGATGACAAAACTTGGTAACGTTTTGCTCAACTTACAAGAAATGTCTTCTCAACAAGTTGTCGACATCGTACTTGGACTTCCTCTTAACTTTAGCTCACGCAAGTGTAGATTCATAGACACTTTTCTATTGAAAATTGCACATTCATCTTGAAGTCTACAAAACTTTTGAGCAATGAACCAGATGAATCACACAATGTTGCTTGCAAAATCTTGATTGACCATTATATTGCATGACCTTTGTCAATGGCCACCATTTGTTTCGCAGAATTTGTTGTAGAATTCACAATAGAAAAAGGGAAATTAACACGACGAAGAAGACCCCAAATTATAAGATTTATTAAATACAATAAAGAAGTCGATCCCAAAAACCACTATAGAGAGAAACTTCGACTTTATGTTCCATTCTCCATTGATGAAAATACAGTGAAGCAAGGCTACAAAACATGGGTGGATGCTTTTGTCCCCAATGCAAGAATAGTATAGCTCAATGAGGCGAAGTATACATATAATGTAAATGAGATGTGGGGTGATATGTATGATGTTATTAATGATGTCAACATTGAAAAAAAAAACAACCAAGAGGTAAACAACATGCAAAATCTGAATTATGGAACCAATGAAGAATACAAGTTTTAGCCAGATTTAGATGCACTAGGACATAATCTCTACACAAGGAAAATATCAAAGCCAATTGATTTCACTTCGCATCCACACTTTCTCAATAATATAGAATATTACAACCTTGACAGAAGGTTGAACAAATAACAACAAGCCATAGTGAAGGACATATTAATGAAGAAACAATGTATAGAATCCACACCGTTACATTTGTTCCTAACAGGAGGTGTAGGAACAGGGAAAACCTTCATTGCAAAAGCAATATACCAGGGCCTTCTTCACATATACAACAACTCAATTGGAAGTGACCCAGACAAGATAAAGGGCTTGTTACTTGAATATATAGGAAAAGCATCTTATAATATAGGAGGCACCACTTTGCACTCTGCACTCCTCATTCCATTTAGCAAATCTTCTTCTATTCCACTTTGTTCAGAAAGATTAGATACATTGGCAAAACAATATCAGTAGCTGTGTATTGTCGTCATTGATGAGATTTCTCTAGTTGGAGCAAGAATGTTGCGTTGTATAGATAAAAGGTTCCACGAGACCATGCAAGTGCCAACAAAATGCTTTGGTGGCTTGGATGTTATTTTTATGGTGACTTTTAGCAAGCAAAACCTATAAACGTATGTCTTGTGTTTCAAACACTAACAATTGACAACGAGCTAATACCATATGATTTTTGGCAACAAAACATAAAATGCTACAATTTACAAACAACCATGAGGCAAAATGACCAAACCTTTATCAATATTCTTAACAGAATATGCATAGGGTCTCAATCAAATGACGATATGACATACCTAAATAACAAATGTTTGCGTACCCCACCCACGGACCCAACATTTCCTTTTTTGTTCTACAAAAGAAAGGATGCCAATGCACACAACCAAAAGATCTTATTTTCTCTTCCCGGACAACTGATTACAATCAATGGAGTTGATGAGTATAGTAGCTCTTGTGGAATAGACCATTTTCCCAAAAATAGTATGCCTTTGGCCAACCAAATACAATTAAAACAAGAGATATTGGTCGAAATCTATGGCGGCAACTATGACATAAAAGATAGGCTTTTCAATGGAATAGATGGAAAGTTCAAAGTATACACATAAACCATCGACATGGACATCATTTTTATAGAATTCAACAATCCTCACATTGGGAAATCTCAAGCCACGAGATTGACAAGCCTTAACCAAAGATATGTAGATAATGGATGGGTGCCAATTCTTTGACTAGCTAGACCACTCCCAAAACAAACAACTACAAAAAAGAGCATTATCAAAAAATAATTCCCAATACAACTGGCATGCGCTCGTACAATCCATAGAGCACAAGGACTCACTATGCATGGTCTTGCATTTGAACCACTTGGGGTGCACCATCATTGATTAACATACACAACCCTATCTCAAACATCAAGCATTGAGACACTATTCTTGCTAAATCCTTTAACAACAAAGAACTTCAAGGTAAAACCAAAAATCATACAAGAAATGGCACGACTTGCAACAAATGCTAATTGGGTCCTTCAAAATCCCCTATCCCCTTGTGACCTTACATCCTTTGTTATAATAGCTACACTGAATACCTGCCATTTCCAAGCCCACATAGAAGACATTCTACATGACAAAGACTTGATGTCATCAGACATTATTTGTCTCCAAGAAACCCACTTAAAAGCACCAACAACTAAAAATCCATTGCCAAAGTACAATTGTTTTGCAGCTTATCATGTTCATGGCATAACGACTTGTGTTACACAGAAGGTACATGCACTGAATAGAAAGGCTTTAACCATTGAAAATGTTGAAGCAATTTTGCTCACAATCCTCCTTAATGGACAAATGATCTTTATTTGTAATATCTATGCCAAACCAGTGCCACACTTACAAATATTGCAACCATTATCAGTAACGTAATGACAACTATATCTAGCCAAAACCTTATTTACATTGAAATGTGACTTCAATATTGACATCTCGAGAAACTGCAGAGCCATCCAGATGTTTAAAGAAACCATGCAACAATACAATCTGCAATTGTTGCACGAACAACCATACCCTTTGTCTAGCACAATTATTGACCACTTTTGGACAAATAATAACTCATGTACACCTATGATTCAAAGATTAGAGACATACTGGACTGATCATGACATTCTTGTAGCCCATATTCAAAATGTTTAGTAGATAGCATATGCAATTTGTAAATGGTAATCAGCGATACCAATTTTCCTTCACACCATCCATACTATGCACCTTGCCACAAGTTAACATTAGTATTTTTATGTCTCACATACAATATGTATTCCTCTAGTTTTCTCATTTCTATTTTCAGAAAATTGTCTTCACATGTATTTTATTCTATTCATCTCCTTACTTTTCCCATCAACACTATTGAGTTGTTAAACCTTCTTCATGCTTTGTCCAACAGCAAATTCATATCTCAAAATTTAACAATTTGTTTTGCAGGCCAGCGATAATCATGCTTGCCACTCAAGAAACATCCTCTGGTTCGGTATCTTCAAAAGCACACTTTGAAGACAACAAACAGTTAAGTTTCCAGAACATATAAACAACTCCTCCACCTGCACAACATGTACTTAAATATTTCAATACTCAAAAAATTTACCTCTCTCCATTTGTACATGTACACTTTTGATTCATTATATTACTAACACTCTGTTTCTTTTTAATTGTAGGCAGCTAGATACTATTGAATCCAAAAATGCATTCTCTTCCAAAGTCAATACATCTGGATACCAAACAAGTGGAAGGTATTAAATGCAACTAGTTGTTGTTCACTACACAATTTTCCCTACAACTAAACACTACTATGGTGTTATGCAATAGTATGACATCATCTTATTAATATGAATGCTTCCATTTCCTAGATCCCTCCAGAAGAGGAAAACAAGTAGGCAATCTTCTCTAGCACCTATTGTTTCTTGTCAACAATATTCAACAAAAGGGTAAGGCATCTGCACTATGACAAATAAATATACCCTTATACTTCAATTAAAAACACTAAAGGTTCTAATGTTTACTTAGCTTTAATACACACAAATTTACATCACCATTAATACTACATTTATGACACTGACATGTTCTCCTGTAATATTTCCCTAGGCACCCCACAGACATGGCTTCCACTAAGAAGGATAGTAATAGTGCACAACATCTACGAAAATGGTAGTTTGTAGAAATCCACCTAATAAGAAAACTAAGACTAATGTCATACCTTATTAGTTTTATTGCCTTCACAAAGCAAAAAAGGTTGACACTAACTATGAATAACTTGATTCTATAAGTGTCCCAACAATATAGTATACAGTGAAGAAGCAACTTCTTCTCAACAACAGATGCCAAAATGGTAAAACATATGTTTACTTCATTGTAAATTCAAACTTATGCCATTCTTTTCTTTATTAAATGAATTGATATGTTTTCTTTTCTTTCTTGTAGACAAATGAATAGCACTGAGCAAAGGCAGAAAACTTCTGCCAGCCTAAAGACAACAAGAAGCCAAGCAAAACAAAGGTATGCTCATGCATTAGAACATATAGCCCAATGGTAAACCATCACAATTATGCTAAGAAAACTAGGTCACATTGTATACTTCATATTCTCTCTTACTCATAGTTCTCTTCCCATTTGTTATACCTCTGCATCCTCAAATCTACTGTAATATAGTCTCTCTGCCCGTATTTCTCAATAGGTCCAAAAACATGAATACTGACAGCCAGAAAAGTGAGAACCAACAAGAATGTGTGCTAAAATGGTAAGACATTTCAATTATGCTAACTAATTCAGCCTTGTACCATAATCAATTAAATTTATTGCATACACTTTTCTACTTTCCTTGTCATAGCCACCTAGAGAGCAAGAGCCCAGGCATCACACCTCTTCAACTGGATACACAGAACAACCAAACAGAACAAAGGTATTACTTTAAAATGCTTCATCTACTACAATAGTTTCCACTTCTAATGACTAATAACCACCACATAGAGCTAGCCAATAAATCTGATCTCAAATTTACGCATAAC
Organism: Thuja plicata; assembly: GCA_018584345.1. Lineage (NCBI taxonomy): Eukaryota > Viridiplantae > Streptophyta > Pinopsida > Cupressales > Cupressaceae > Thuja > Thuja plicata. The sequence continues at coordinate 1,829,798 of MU226020.1, forward strand.
TACTAGAACTTTTTCTAATTAGTTGTCAAGGACAATTTCCAGTTTATGTTTTTAGCACTACCTTGTGGGGAACCATGCCTGGTTTATCTTAATCAATCTTTATTTGAAGAGATAGGAATATGTTAAATACATGTTTGGGACTATGAGTTTCTATATAATAGGATTTTCCCACCATTTTCAAGTACTACTATCATGGAACATTGTTCTATTGATTGATATATGTTTTGATTGTAATGCAATGTCTAGTTTGCGTCAATTTTCCAATATCATCTCTTCATGATTCATAGAGTGAGGATATATAAGAACTGGTCATCCAATGTTGTTTCCACATTTGCACTTGTCAAAATAAAAAATGATTTTGTGCTCAACCTTCATTGGAATTTGTTTTATTTTAATCTTTCTTTGAATATATTAATACAGTATTTTGTGTCAGATTTTGACGAGTACAACCAATATTTGAGATGAAACTACCTGCTCCTGCATTTTCTGGGGAGTTTCCCCTTGTTTTGTATGCTTGGTTAAGACTTGTTCATCTAACATAGTTGGGGACATCACACCTCATTGTTTGGTGTGTGTGTTGTTAGAAAGATAAATGTTAGCGATACAGAATAGATAAATATGGTGACGATTTATGGATGTCATACATTGGTAGTTTTCAAATCTTTAATGCTTGTAAGTCCTTTATTAAATGGTGGCCTTTCAAACACAATCAAGTTTTCCTCTTCTTTCATCCTCATTTTAGAAGGATGCATGCAATTCATGAAATATGATGTTTCCTTTTTCTTATGCCTATGAAGAGTAAATAAAGATCCATTGTCAAATGTCTCTGATGAAACAAAATCGTGAAAAGTTGACCAAATCACTTGAATCCATCACCTCTTATGCTGCTCACATTTCTACCATGGAGGCTACAAGAAACAAAACCAAACTGACATACAATTTAATAGGTTATAAGATTGGCTAATTCGACATAGGATTTTAGAATTTTCTCATTTCACTTTCGTAAAGGAACAAATATTTATAAAATAAATCATCAATCATGTCATTTGTAATAGTAAACAATGAATGCTATTGGTTTTGTGAGGTTAAATTGTGCAACATGGTTTTGAGTAGTGGATACTTTATTCTCTCTGAATAGTTTTGATATCATGAAACTAAATTCTTTTGGAATACACAGATTATAGTAAAATAGAGTAGAAGTAGAAATATATACTGTCATGGCAATATAATTGAACTAACTTTTTAGTTCCTACTTTGACAGTGAATTCCTTTGCTCAACACATGATTACTTATATTGTGCTTGCAGCCTCACTTCAATACCACAGACCACAAGTACAATTTTTGATCTTTGCAGACAACATAGTGGACTAACATTTGAGGGTGAAATATTGGTTGTTTACAGACCAGGGACAAACAAAAACTCCAATACAAAAAATAAAATAGAGATTGTCCATGTTGACCTTGTGTATTCTAGTGGACAAATGACAATAACAATGAACATCAGTAATGCCTTGATAGATAATTTCTTACCACGCATCCTAGTTGGTTCTAGCATACAAATCACAGAGTTCATTGTAAAAACTAAATCACCATATGAAAGAAGTGATGCAGATTGTTGCATTGATTTAACAGCCGACAATACGATGGACATTGTCAAACCAGTTTGTAAGCACCACAAACTGACACCTGACAAGACCATTTCTCAACTAATAGGCATTGATTGCTATTATTCAGTTGGCTCCATTGGAGCTATTGCTACAAACTATCACATCAACAGAGGGCAACTTGAACTACATGTGAAAGATGGAGATTTGTAGAAAAACATGGCCACGGTACATTTCTTCCCATATGTAAAATAGCTTACACATCCTTCTCTACCATTATGTACTAACTACTAGTAACATTAGGATTACACACTAACCACTCCTTTTGCAGCTCTCTGTGGAAAACACCTACACAGATTTGTGGGCAGCTCTACAACAATTATTATCAAATGGACATGCCTCTAATACTCTTCAAAAATTTTGTCTGCACTGGCCCAAGAGGCTCATATTCCATTCAGCCATCTCAGTCTTCTTTTGTACAAAATCTTAATGATGAATGTACAAACAAACATTTGCAAACATTAGCAAGGTGCAACACCCAAGAAAGCACACAATGCTTTCTTTTCTATTATCAATTGCATCCACATATTTGGCCCATTTAAACAATGCATTCTGACATCATTTGTTTTCCAAGTACTTGGCATGCTAAAGGAAAAAAATTCACATTTGCCACCTTACAAAATATGTTGTAGCACATGCCACCGGTCACTGACATTTGACACCACTGCTAATATCGAATCTCTAGACTGCACACATTGCAATAAACCTGCCCAACCTACATGCCATCACAGTCTATTATACACCCTGCAGAGATAAGAAGGTAACATTGACTGCACTTTACAAGGTGATCTCCTCAAGAAACACTTCCCACAAATTGCAGCCCTTCCATATGACCAGTACAAAAAAAGCATATCACCAATGGTATATGCGCTGTGCACATTGCAACTCTATGCTACATTCACATTGACTATGAACAACACCATTGTAAAAATTGTTAAGCAGTGAGCCTTTTGCACTGCGCAATCTTCAATTTTGTAAAAAACATTAAGCAGTCAGCCTTTTGCACTGAGCAATCTTTAATTTTGCATTCTGCGTGACATTTCAACCCCCATAACATTGAAAATTAATTTTTGCAAAGCTCTTCAACGAAGCAACTCCTACTGATATTAAGTAATTTGTTTCCTCTCTTTCTATGCTTCTTATGATCACCCTTAATTTGTTGATCTTTGAACAACAAGGGACCTACGATGTTGTTTTGACTTTAAGCATAGAGTAATGTAAATTCGTTGACTATAATGTCTTTTTATCACTCTTTCTTGCTTTTTAAAAATGCCTAGCAATATGACTCGACTGTGACTGCATATGTTAGGGGAACAAAAGCTTTATTCTATTAAGAATTCATTATCAGTAGGGAGTTTAACATTAGAATAGATTTATTCCAAAAAAAATTAACATTTCAACATGATTTTACATTTGAAAATTGTTTTGTTACATTGTTTTTCAAATTATGTCTAATGCTATCAATAGTCTCAATTAGTTAGGGAATCCAATTCCAAGAGAACCCAGAGCAACTGTAGTCCAAAGCTTCACAACTGATGATAGTGAGAGCTTTGCAACCTCGACATCCATTAAAGATTCTATTGCAATGAATTTCTTCCAATTTTCCTGAATACCATAGACATGGAGCCATCTGACAACTGCTACACCTGATTTTCATTCCATTGCAACTTCAAAAAATTTTGAGGCCATAAACAAATCCCCCTCAGAAAAGAGCATTTTTTCTATACTTGTGTATTCCTTTTCTAGTATTTGAGCATAACTTGTAATACTTGGATCCAAATATAGTGATTCCATATCTAATGCTATCGAGGACGTACAAGCCAACGCTAATAGACAGGAGAAAACAAACTTGGCTTTTTGCCAGAAGCTCATCTTTGACCAGGTCCTTTTGCATGTAATCTCAATATGTCTGTCACCCACTATGATCTTGACACCATATTTGTTTGCTTCTCTGTATGCACTTTGCGACTTAGAGCTTGGAACAACCCCAAGTCTCTTTCCAACCTTATGGAAAACCAAGCCTAGAAGAACTTCAAAGCTACTAAAATCATTTCGATTCTTCCAGAAATCAACCATAAGATCAGTAAATCCAGGTAACTCTGGAAACTATTCTGGAAGATAAAAGAAGAAAGCCCTGGTTTCACAGAACTCTAGGAATACAACATCTGGTTTCAAGAAGCTAACAATGGCTTTAACATCTTTGCAAGATTGTCAAGAGACATGACATGTTCCAACCACTTAAACATGATATAAGAACAAGGAGGACCTATATTTGAATTTCATACTCTAGAAACACACAACAAATAATCAGGTGCAGCTTCTGGCTATGCTTTTTATTACTTCTTTGCGGAGGAAATTTTCTATAACGCATCCCTGTCCACATTTGGCAGGAACTACGCTGCAATTGTAGTTCTTGTTTCTAGTAGGTTCCTAAACCTGGCCAAAATGACAACAAATTTTATAGATTGAGATTTTACCCATGATTTTCAGATTGAAATCAAATTCTGGTAGATCACTAATAAGATGAGGAAATGACAACTTTTAATATATTTTAGGATCAAGATTAATTGCAAATATAAAGAATCTTTTTTCATGCACTCTATAAAAAAAAATTACAACAAGTCCATCACTATCATGAAGGGGACAATATGGTGTTGTCTTGTCAAAATGAGAACCCAGTATACTTGAGAGCACAATATGTTGTCAGGTCTTTCAATCACCTTTATCTCTCTTGGTTATTGCAATATAAAATAAAACACAAATAATATCATCACTTAGTAGATTTGCAATGGAAATTTTTGATTAAATAACTGCAAAACTTAGAAAAAAAGAGTTAAATTAAAGGGTACATGAATATAGCAATATGAAATCAATGGATCAAAACACTAAATTTTTATATCAAAAGAAAAATCACTATCCAATGAAGCCCACTTTATCTGTTCGCAGCCAAAACAAAAATAATTTGATAGAATTCTTTTAGAACACAACCACCATGGAGAGGAATTCAAAATGCAATAATTTGGTAGAGTGATAGGTTTATTCTAGACTCTAACCAAAGATATAGAGCTGTAGTGGAGGTGATTTGTGACAATTATGATATTAATAGTTTTGTAACTGTCAATTGTTTTTTCTCTTCACATCAAGAAAACATGCAAATGACTGTTAATTGTGTTAAAAAAATCCAAATGTTTACTTTTAAATTTGCTTCAACTATAGGAAGTCTCTTGACTTAATTAAATGAAGACAAATAATATATCAAAGATAGATTTCATTTTAATAGAATTACAATTTATAGCTTATATTTATTTTATTAAATTAAATCCCAACCTAAACTATAATTCTAACTATAATTCTTTATTTATTTTTGTTTAACCTTAGTTATTTTTCCTTTGAAGGGCGTTAAGATTGAAAGATGAAGTCTCTTTCATGGGTAGTGCCATAATAGGCACAACACTGTACAGATTTATTACAATGATTGTTTTCTTCATTGAAAACATATAGATTTATTACTATGATATATATTGTACATGTATATAGATATATTTGTATATAGATATATGTGTATGTATGTGTGCAGGAAAACAAATTTATTTTAAAACTTGTTTTAGAAAATTTATATAAATTTATATTTGTAAATGTAAATGAAATAATTAAAATAAATATAAAATAAAAATTATTTAGGGATCTTTATTAATTATAAATTTTGTTTGATATATGAAAAGTATTCATGATGAGGTTACAATTATAATCATTCATCCATCTTGTTGACTAAATATATTAAGTATGTGTAACAACTATCTTAAGTGAGATTCAAATATTTTTTTCATCTTAGAACATCTGTGACATTTGAATCTTCCACAATACCAACAAGGTACTATATTATATATTTTTCTTTCTTTAAGCAATTTTAGATTTAGCATGATAGTTTTTCATTAATCCATAATTTTTTTTATGTCGTGATTTCAAATGATGCAATAGTTTTTTATAGCATTACTAATTTAAAATATAAATGACAATCAATATTGAGATTGCATAATTATTATAATTTAAAAAAGTAGATTTAATCACACAATCAATAGATATAAAGAATGTAGTATGTTTATATTTCATAATTTTTGAGTTCACAATGAGTTGATATCAAGATTCATAATTGTACTTTGACTCAATTTTTTAATTATATTAATTTTTTTCAAGATAACTAAACATATTAGTTATATATTATCTTATATTATTTAATATATCATTATATTAAACTATATTATTTTGATATTATCATAGTAGATCAATATTATTATATTTTAACATTTGTTATTTTTCTTATTATTAATAATGGAAAAGTTCATGTTGTAGGTATCTAAATAGTGTTGAGTTCAATTTTTTTACAACACAATTTTTTTTTGTTAAATGTAATTATATATAATGCATTGAATTTGTTTGTCCTACAAAATTGAGGAGCACAAGTACAACAACAATATGATTAAAATACTTAATGTCATTAGAAGGTCCTTATAAGACAGACATATTTATCACGCAACAAAGAACCACATAGTATGAAATATAAAAATAACAAATTGTTCCAACTTAATTAGTAAATAGAGTAAACATCAACTATTAAAGTGAGTTTAATATTCATAAAGGCAATAAACAGGGGTTCAAATATCTACCCCTATCATTTTCTCCTCTATCAACCTATTTAGCGCAACCAAGGAAATGCCTTCATAATATCTAGTTCACTTCTTTGGGTCCTTGTGCACCCGTAGATGTGTGATCGCAAGTGAACAAATCCTCTAGCTTGATTTCCTAGAGATGGGAGGGAAACCAATATGTCCTATTATGACCTTGGCATTCTTCACTCATTACTCCTCGGAGAGAGGAATCAATCATAGGTCGACATGATCTCCTTTGGCATAAGGGTCACCTTTTTTATGTAAATTGTCTCGTCGCTGACAATGCTTAGTAACTACGATGGCATCACTATCTTATGCCCATCCCCATTGGTATTCTATAAAGCACAACCGACATCAACATTGCCCTATTCAGGCCTAACCGCTCTTTCATCAACATTGCATGCATTTTCCTATTTCTTTCTCTCATTCAACGATTTCTTGTGGTGTCTTTTCTTCCCTTTCTGCCAACCGCTAGACAAATGGGCTGCAACTATGACATCATCATTACCTTTGGTACAAATTGAGTTGTTGATGGACTCAGGTGGTCCATGATCACTCAGAGTAGGTTTTCGTTTTCTTCCTTCTTTCCTTCATTTTCTCTATATTAAAAGGTCGCTATATAGTTTTTTCTAGTGGATTAACTATCTTTGGAGGTGCTTGGTCTACCAGATCCATATGACCATCATGAAGGTTAGTAGAAACTACTTTAAATGCATTCATATGATCTAATTTCTTTCTCTCCAACATTGTAATATCTTCTTCCTCATCTTCTCTTGATAGTTGTTTTTATTGGATTAATTGTCTTTGGAGGTACTTGGTCTACCAGATCCATATGACCATCTTGAAGGTTAGTAGAAACTACTTTAAATGCATTCATACGATCTATTTTCTTTCTCTCCAACATTGTAATATCTTCTTCCTCATCTTCTCCTGATTATCAACATAGTGGTAAAGCTGCATAACTTTTTCAATTTTTTTCTTGCCTTCCTCTAAGAGCTCCTCGTATTTTTTAATTTCCATGGGTTGTGCAAATCCATTCAATTACACATTTCATTTGTGCATTATGCTCTTATGTAATGTTAACTGTTGGAATTTGCTGAGATACACTAAAATTTCAAAGTTGCAAGACAAAAAAATACAACAACATTTAGCTATAGGTATTGACATTTTTCTCTTATTTTGTTATGTAACAATTTGTCTAGAACATTTTTTTAAGCTGCACTAAAATTGAATTATAAAATATGCATTTCATAGTCTCATGTTTGATTGTATGCATTTCATAAAGTCTCATGTTTGATTGTTCTCTACTGTTCTAGATTTAAATGATTATTATGAGTATTTGATCATTTAAAAAATATATCTTCATATAAAAAACAAATAAATTAATTTGTAACATACAATTCTTTTAATCTATATTTTTCTCCTCACAATTCAACAATTATTTGTAGGTATTTTAAAAAATAATGATAAGCCATAATTACTAAATTGATAAAAAATAAAAACCAAATAAATGATTCAATTTAAACTCAGATATATAGAAGAAAACTAAATAAATAATAAAATAATTACACGGCTTATTTTATATTCTACAATTATTAAAAAAATATATAGAAGAAAAAAAAACATACCTTAACATGTTTTTAATTAGATCATCGAAATATTAATTATGAGAAAGCATCCCCATAACTCCAACTCACCTCACCAACTTCTTAGATAATAATAAAATATTAATAGCCTCGGCCACCATTAAAAATCTACTGCAACTCCCCTGACCAACTTGTTACATAATGGAATTATTTATACCTCAATAAATCAGCATTAATAAAGACACGTAGAGTGTTGCCGTGTAAATATTTACAGAATTACAATGACAAGGGTACATATTTGCAGAATTATAATGACAAGCTATAAAATGCATTCGCTAGAAATGCCACGCGAAATTTTCCTGCACAAGTGTCATTACAAAACAAAATGAACGAATTTTTCTCAAAAAGAGTTTCTATACATTTGTAAACTGCAGTAATGTTTTTCATTTTTTTTAACATAATGTACTAAATTAAGTGACAGAAATTGATAAAGTAGTCAATATTACTGTTTGGCTGTATACTAATTTTATTCTTTTCTCTCAACATGTAACTTTGGCAAGGCCACTGGTCCATTGAAACCAGCGCGGTAGATAATAAACACCTTTCAATACGATTTTTTTTAATAATATAATAATTACCAATATAATAGTTTTAAAGTATTTAATTTTATAACTGGTTATGTAATTATTATTTATTTATCATTCCAATATTGGGATAAAATTAAGTATTAAGTATTATTTACATAATTCTGCTGTGGAGATTCTATTATGTTTGTGGGTTGTGCTCAGAAGTCCTTGATTCGGTTCTGGTCTAATTTTAATTTCCACTTGATTTGAGCTGGTTGTGTAATTATTTTTGATTTATCATTGCAATGTAATTTGAATAAAATTCAGTAGTATGTATTATTTAGATAGTTCTACTGTAGAATTTCAGTTATGTTTGTGGGTTGTGAATTTAAATAAAATATATTAGTATTTAGATAGTGTACTGAAGCTGACT
>MU226020.1:1880886-1892770 GCA_018584345.1 Thuja plicata
TATATATATATAATATTAAATTTTATATTATAATATTGTTCAAATATATTGTAATTAAAAATTGTAAATAATAAAATAAATATAACAATAACATGTTTATAGTAATAAAATATTAAATATAGTATCGCATAAAAATATATTATATTGTAAATTAAAAAACTAATTTCAGAATAAATTAAATGATAGATTATTACAATCGTTAAAAACTTTGATTTTCTCATTTTGAACACTTTCATAACAATGTTGGCTAATCTTCTACAATATCATAAGAATTGCCAAGGAAAAAAACACAAAACTAAAGATCAAGCTGAATTGAATTGTTCGTAGAGGTATATATGTATATATAACTATAACTACACATATTTCTATAACTATAACTACACATGTTTCCTTCTATTTTTCTCTTATTCATATTCATTTTTCTGTTTTACACATTTATTTTCCAAGTTTTAAATAACTAAATTTATGAACCCTTATTCTTAAAAAAAAATGCTTTTGACTAGAATTGAAACTAGTGAACAGGGCTTTGAATAGGAATATTTAGATAAAACTAATATAAAATAGAGTAATTCTTAAATAAAAAGTATCTTTAGAAAATTTAATGACAAAAGTAACTTAATGAACTTTGTAAATAAAGAAACTTCTTTAAAAAAAATTAAAAATTAAAAATTAAAAATTAGCACATAACTATACCTGTGTCCTTCCCTTATCCTTTTAACATGTTCATTCCATTTATTTACATTATCTTCTTCCAAATTTTGTATTCTTGAGAAAAGATGAGCAACCGCAAAAAACTAGTAAGTATAATTGAAACCAGTAAATGTGAATATTATAAGGGCCATGCTCGGCGTAGCGTATGGGGCGATACCTAGCTGTGATTCAATATTATACAGAATGGTAACTGTACACGTTCTTCAATTAATGCTCTGCCCACCCCCAAATTGTAACCCACTGTGACAGTTCACACGAACAAAATTACACAATCTGTCAAAGCACATTCTAAAAGTTCACAGCCTTACCTATATGTCGGCGCTTTTCTAACATTGGCCTTCCTTCCATAACGGTCGCCCCATATAATGCACCGTCTTTACTAACCTAGCAGATCCCCTCTATTTATCTACACACCCAACATCCTCAAACAAATCAATTTAGCTTTGACATTTTGTTGGCAATTCTTACCAAATCCTCTGGTTTTATTTCGAAACAGGAATTAGTGAAAGCGTCTAAAATGCAGAGATCAATTGTTCTAGGTTCGGTTAGTTTGCTTCTACTTCTCAGCTATGTAATAGCAAAAGATGGTAAGCTTGCTTTTTTCAAATAAACTGTTTAGTTCTCTTATAGATTTCTGTATTTTCTAAATATTCTGATGATGGAATATGGAATGTAATTTTAAATGTTAATATTAAAAAAGTCATATAATCAAATTTAGATAAGTAAATTTCTACAATCTATGAGATAATCTGTATGCTCCATGTTACTTCTATATTTGATTATGTGTGTTTTTAATTAATGTTTTAGATCACGCTCTGCCATCCATTATCAGAATGATAATAGATAGAGAGCATAAAGATTTATTTAAAATAGATTTTCTTGATAATAGATAAAGAGCATAAAGATTTGTTTAAAATAGATTTTCTTATAGTCTATGATCGTGATGATGAACAACAGAATGGGATTAGAAACACTGACACAATAAAATTTAGAAGTAACAGATTATTTAAACGAATCTGTTTTTCATTTAAATTTACAATGAATTTAAATATTGCATGCATTATGTAGTAAAGGGAAACCCAATATTTAGGCTGATTTTTTCATTTTTTTCTGTTCAGGATTGGTTCCGAATGGCAACTTTGAGATAGGCCCAAAGCCATCGGATCTGAAGGGAAGTTTAATCATAGGAGAAAATTCTTTGCCATACTGGCGAGTAAAGGGTATAGTGGAATACACGCTGTTAGACTGGGAAACAAGGCAACCGTTATCAGTCATAGTGTTAAGGTGAAAAAAGGTGCCTATTATTCTCTTTCATTCCACGCTGCTCGAACTTGTGCGCAGGCTGAAAGCTTGAATATCTCGGCTCCGCCCATGTGGGGAGAGATATCGATTCAGACGGTGTATACAAGCAGTGGGTGGGATGCGTATGCGTGGGGATTTCGAGCTCCTGCTCATATTATTGAATTTCATATTCATAATCCGGGTGAGGAGGAAAATCCTGCTTGTGGACCCGTGGTCGACGGGGTTGCTCTCAAGCGATTGAGATTGCCCAAATCTTCGCAAGGTTGGTCTTTTATTGTTAGTTCTCTTATTTTGTTTGAGGGTTGTGATCAAGTGATCTAGATCTTAGATCATGTAAGTTACATTTAAATAATACATATTAGTTTTTACTTGTTTAGATGGTTTATCTACTATCATATTAACTATTTTTTTTATAGAACTCATTCTCATTAAAATAAATTAAAATAAATCAAAAGGTTAGAATGTATTATTTAAATTTTATTTGCTTTGTCTAAATTTTCAAAATATATATATATTGATCTTATATTGCTACTACTCTTATTTGTTTTAGGATTGTGATCAATCAATCTAGATAGGCATGACCAGGTTTGAGTAACACTCTATAAACATTGACTTGTTTAGACAGCTCATTTAAAATCACACTAGTTTTTTCAATAGAACTCATTTATTAATGTGATGTTAGATGAACTATACAAATAGTTCAAAATGTAGTGTGTTGTTTAAACTTAACATTGTTTCTCCTAAATGATCAAAATATAGGTCTTATATTACTAATTTTCTTGTTTTATTCTAGGATTGTGATCAAAAAATTTAAATTTGGGGTGGTTAGATATAAACTACACACTTTTATCTATGACTTGATAAAGTGGTTTATTTAAAATCATACTACCTTTTCCAATAGAACTCATTCATTATTGTGATTTTAGATGAACTATCTAAACAAATCAAAGCATGGTGTGTTGTTTAAACCTGATATTTTTGAAATGGAGATGGATCTGTTAAAAGCACATTAGTCTATATTGTTGATTTTCTTTTTTTTTTCTTTTTCTTTGTTTGTGTTGTCTAAACTTCACACTATTTTGCTCAATTTTTCTAAACTTGGTCCTCTATTGCTAATTCTCTTGTTTTAGGATTGTGATGAAGCAATCTAGATCATCAGACTTAAATAACACATTCTAAGCTTTGATTTGTTTGGGTGGCACATTTAAAATCACACAGTTTTTTCAATAGCACTCATTGATTAGCATGATTTCAGATGAATAATCTAAACAAAACACAGCTTTAAATGCGTTGTTTAAACTTGATGATATTTTGTCAAGTTTTTAATTTTGTTCTATAACTGAAATCAAAGAATAACTTCAACATGATTAAATTTAAACAACACATTCTAAATTTTAACTTGTTTAAATGATTCATCTAACATCTAACTGAAATTTCCAATAAAAATCATTCTAACATAAATTTATATCTTCTTGACAAATAAAAACATGATTTTAGATAAAGCTTCCTTCCTAACAAATCAAAACTTGACTGTGCAGCTGCTTGTAGTTCTAAAATTGACCTAGGGGTACATGAATTGTTTAGCGCTGATTACATGTCATGATTTGTGGGTGCAGAGAATCTGATAAAGAACGAAGATTTCGAAGAAGGGCCCTACTTGTTTCCCAACGCATCGTCAGGTGTGTTGGTTTCTACTATCCGAGAGGACGCTGTATCGGCGCTGCCCGGATGGGTAGTTGAATCGCTCAGGCCTGTCAAGTACGTCGACGCCATCCGCCACCATTTCGCAGTTCCACAGGGGAATGCGGCGGTGGAGCTCATTTCTGGCAAGGAAAATGCTATTTCACAGACATTTAGAACATTTCCCGGTAAAAAATACAGTCTGAGGTTTTTGGTTGGAGATGCGGGCAACCAATGCAAAGGGAAGCTTATGGTTGTGGCTTTTGCTGGGAAGGAATCGTTGAAGGTTCCTTACCAGTCTGAAGGAAAGGGAGGATTTAAAAACACTACGCTTTCTTTTACTGCGGCTTCAAAGAAGACCCGCATTGTGTTCACCAGTGATGTCTACACCATGCGCAGTGATGATGGCGTTACCTTTTGTGGGCCTGTTATCGATCAAGTCACTTTGCGTTGATTGTTTTCAGAGTAATTAGTCGTTGTTTGTAGGATATTTGTTTATTATGATGGGTGCAAGCGGTGTACTTCCTACTGAGCATCACGGAAAATACTTATATTTCGAAATTCGTACCATATTCTTGCATTAATACGGAGTCTGATGTTCCTCCTACATATTGTTTATATAAATTTGGGTTGCGTTTTTGAAATCTCCTCTTGCCCGAGTAATATTTTGTATCACACAAATAAGATTATTTATCACTGCCCGTCTGCTAAGTTATAGAGAAACAGTAACAAAACAATGTAGGAAAGTATACTGAAAGAAACCAGTATTCGCTGTCTCTTTCTTGAATGCTTAACTTCTACTCGATATATAATGTACTATTGAAAACTCCTTTAGAAAGGTCAAAGTAATTATTATATGGTTTTGTTCAAATTCATTGTAATAATAGTGTATAAATTAATTTTTCTAATCAATATTTTTATAATAAATCATTATAGATGTTATATATATATATATATATATATATATATATATTCTATATTATAAGGGCATCTCCCCAACCCAGCCGGGTGACCTAGCATTCTGTAATCCAAGTCCTCAAGCAGTTCCACCTCTTAAATCCACGAGACCTGAGACCTATGGGGAGAAAACCCCTATGGGGAGAAAACCCACAACGCAAGCCAACTATGTTACACTTTTAAAATACATTTATTAATAAAAGGATATTTTTATTTTTTTTATAATTATTTTTGAAACATAAATTTTAATGTTCATGATATTGTTTATATTAAATAAATACAATAAACATAGCCTTTTTTCTTTATTTTTTAACATTTTGAAATAGTTGGTGTGCTAAATTTCTAGAATTATAAAATTTTAATTTCAAAATAAAAAGCAATAATATGCACTCAATATCATTAATCTTCTTTCATTAGAAAACTTTAATAAAATGATCTATTGAGGATCATATCTACACACCTCTATAAATTTCTCATAAACATATTTTATTTGTATTTATGATAAAAAAAATTTGTATATTTTAAATACAATTAAAAAATTAAATATAAAAATTATAAATAAATCTATTTTAGAATAATAGATATGAAAAATTTGTCCATAATAATTGGTGCTAAATTTTTGGATTCTGTGTAATATTATTTGCATCAGTGTTTTGGATCACTCCATGATCCATTATTAGGATGCAAAAGTTGTGAATATGGAAAAAATGAGGATTGCCTTGTTTGCAATCCTCATGTTTTTTACCTTGTACAAGTTTAAACTTGGCTTGCTATGCAATCTTCATTTTTTTCCTTCTACGGGTTTAAACTTGCCTCAGTCTGCAATCCTCATTTTTTTCCTTATACAATTTAAACTTGCCTTGATCTGCAATCACTATTTTTTCCTTCTAGTGCTTTCTGTTTCTGATAATGGATCATGTAGTGTGATCTGAAATGTTGATGCAAATAATATTACATAGTGGAATCTAAATATTTAGCACACCAATTATTATGGATAGTGGAAATCTCATAGAGGTGTGTAGGTTTTTTTTTGAAAGGTGGCAAAGCCACTTAATATATTATAATATATAATTTTACATAAACTGGTTCTAAAGTAAGGAGATCCCAGAGAAAAGAACCAGAAGAAAAACTCCGTTCGTTACCCCAATAATAAATAATGTTTAAATTTAAGGAGCCGTGGCTGGGCGAAAAAAAGATCCCTCACAACTAGAGCCCCCTAGATACATCATAAGGAAAAATTTGGAGTTTGATGACTCAGCCTACACAAGCTAAATACAATGTTAAGCCCAATGGGCAATTACAATATGCTGAGAGCATAGGAAAATTTAGTGACATATAACACCCCTGTCGAGATTAGCAATATACACAAAATGAGGACTCTGGAATGAGGAGATGACATATCAAAGTACTTTCACTAAAACCACTGCTTGAGAGAGAGAAATCACTTTCGAAGCTATGAAAAAATTCTCTAACCAAAATAGAGAGGCTGATCAAATGTCTCAATGTCAGCTCAAGACGTTTGATAACGCGCACACAAAATGGAGAGACAAAAAAAGAAAAAGTAGAGCAGAGAAAATAGCATAATATACAGAAGGTTAGCCTTCCATAAAAATAGAGGGGGTATCAGTAGAACCCAACTTAAGGTTAAGGTCAAGCAGGGGTTGTGATGGGACTAAAAGTGGAGGATGAGAGAGGGGTTGTGGGGTGGAACAATGGAGAAATATTGCTCTAGTAAATCTAGAAGAGAAAATACGATTTGGTGGACATTATTTACACATTCCTTAGATAGGAAATTCCCATACTGATGCAGAGAAATCTTAATTGGATGAAGTGATTGCTTTTTCAAGCCCTTTTTAATACTTTCAAGAACCATGTGAACACCATGGCTGTGAAGAAGTGCATGATGATGAAAAAGACCCCCTATTAGTGCAGCCCAGCCCCTTAAATCATATTTTTGATGAGCTCTAGAAATCTTGTTGCCCTACAGAAACACTGGCTTGACATATTTGCTGGAAATCAACTCAAGATGGAAGGGGGATTGAAGCAAGTCCAACGCATTAGTGAGAAAAAATTGACAAGATCTGAGAAGGGTAAATAATATGTCTTCCTAAGGGAAAAAGATCATCAAACCCCATAATTTGTTTAATACCAAGACGAATGTGCAGGCGATCACAAATGAAGATGGTGGCTAGCAGGTCATATTTGATGAAACCAAGGAACAACTTCTCCCATTCCTCAACTTCTAGTGGCACTCTAAAATTATTTGGATAATAATCCATGTGCAGAGACGAACAAGTCGAGCATAATTCCACAGAAGAACTAACACCAACCAGAAAGCTTGGGTGACTCATCATTACGCAAAAAATAGAAGACAGTGGGTAAGAACCAAGGCTAGAGGATTCAAATAAAAGTGCAACAGAGGAGAAATAAAAGGTCCCATTACAATATATATGTTTAGAATAAACTAACATTACAATATAACTTATTATATATATTATAATAATAATAATAATAATAATAATATAACTTATTATATTATATCAATGAAATCGATGCTATTATTTAACACTCCCTCTTAGCGAGACTGGATTGATAAACAAAAGTGTGAGTGTTATTAAATCCTTGACTTAACTTGGATCTAGATTTCACTCATATGATCAATCGGGTTTTCCAGCATGATCCAGAACATAAGTTCAACCTGATGAAGAAAATTTATCACAATCCCTGACTTATTTGGAACTGGATTTGGGTGATAAACATAAGTATCAAGAGATTTGGCACAATCCGAATCAAAACTTGAATCACTTGTTATCGTAACCCCTGACTGAATTTAGAACTGGATTAGAGGATAACTTAATGGTGTCAAGATATCTGGTGCAATCTGGATCAAAACTTGAGGCACATGTTTTTATAATTCCCGAATAAATTTGGAACTAGATTAAATGATAACTTTAAATATGACTTCATATCAGTATATCTGATATAGCTTGGGACATTAATATAATGTACTCATTGTGATAGAAGAGTTATCGCAATCCCCGACCAATTGAGAACTAGATTTAGCGATAACAATCAAGATATCTGGCACATTCTAGGACAACAACTTAATGTAGTCTAATATTGATTCACATGTTGTGATAATCCTTGACCAATTCAAAACTGGATTTAACAACTCCAAAATTTCAGTGTCAAGAGTAGTGACTACAATACATAGTCATACGTGACACTAGGTTAAGTTATTGTCTAAGTCATCACCTAGCAATAGTAACCCAACACATATGAAAGATCGTCACCTTTCATAATATAACACAAAATGAATGAGCCCATAAGGTTATACATATGACATCCACCTTGACTCTTCTCAGAGGGTGGGTCCATCGTGGCTCATCGTAGAGAGTGGAAACCAAGACTTCCACCATGGACATGTCTATCAAAGACAAGAATCATTTAAGATACAAGATGATGGATCACTAAAGTTGAAACCTTCTTTTCAGGTAAGGCTTTATTCCTTAACATACCAAGGTTTTCTAAAAGTACACAATCTTCTTTCTAGCAAGTGGCTTGGTAAGAATATCGGTCGTCTGTTCTCCACTAAATTGTATTTGTTTTCATTGTCTCATAGTCTTGGTGAATTCTGAGCTTTACAAGGTATACACCATCTTGACATGGTACACTCCCTCTAAATTTGTATGACCAAGATCCTGGGGTGCCAACTTAATTTGATCTTCTAGCTTCTCCCTCTAACATATAGCCTTCTCACATGGTAATAATCATAATTCTCTGCTACAATTTCTTGATTACTAGAGAACCAACAAAAAATGGTCTACTCCCTCTGTGTTAAAGAATCGTTCAGAGCCATAGTCATGTCTATGAAGAGCCATGCCACTTTGTACCTTCCTTCCTGAGAGAACCAATATGAATAATCTGAATATTCACAAGGTTACATCAGCTAGCATAAAATGCATTTTGATCTTTTCCAAGGCCACAACATTAACACTCCCTCTTGGACTTGAGGGAAGACAATAAAGACTTCTGGTATGATGTTTATCTCAATGAGTTGTAGTCCCATGATGTATGGAATGCCTTAATTAGGGATTTTATCCATGTGCATCTCATCGGTGATTCTATCGACTAGTTCCCACTACTATAATCTCAGAGTTGTTTTACCTTCAATAGTGAACTCCCTCTCAATCAATATGATCAATTTTTTCACAAGTTGACTAGATCATCTATTTCCTTAGAAGCTAAATTTTGCCAACTTCTTGACCTTTTTGAAGATGTTAGACTCCCTTTGAATCTAGATTTCATATGCTTTTATCCTTTTCAAATATTTTCAAGTATTTCCTTTCGTAAGGTGAGCCCATTAATGCGATCCTTGTACCCATAGCATTTCCCTTATCCATCAAAATCCACTTTCAAAATGCTTTGATGGGTGTCCTTGCAAACAATTGCTTCCTTCATAATTTCCTTGAGCCTATTGTTGTGTGACTTCATTACATCTATTTTAGTTTCCCATGACAGTTTGTTAAACATATGGTATAGATTTCTTTGCTTCAAGTTTCATGATGAATATCTATGCGTTGGTTCTTGGCAAATCTGACATTTGGGGTGTGTGTTTTCATTTTTATTTGTATCCTTCTCAATTCATTCCTTCTGGTTCATTATGAGGAAGTCTGTGAGTGTCCTTTTTCTGTGAGCATGTCTCTGAGGACATCTAGTGAAAATTCCCGATGACTTGATGGAAAGATGTCATTGCTTCAAGGTCATCATGAAATTACTGACTGCATCTATTGGGACGTTCAGAGACTTTTCAAAAAATTCATTTTTGCTCATATCTTGCAATCATGGTAGATGATGAGATCACACTTCATTGGAGATTCTACAAAATAGCCTTCACACCACACTTTCCATATCAGAACATGTTTTTTGGGAGCCTTCAAAATAGCGACACTCATCGCAATTTTGCAGGTTGCCTTTTACATCCCCAGAGAAATAGGGATTTTATTCTTCCAAATAAAAACCACTCTATTATGCCAGGAAGCACAGAGCCCGCAAACCATAATATTTGTTATGATGATTCTATAATCTCCAAGCAAGTCTATGAGAATGGTCTCCAACAAAAACTTCTCCTTTCAATACGCCTTAGTACCCATGTTTATGTTTTAATGCTTGGATTTTCTACAAGGAAAGGAGTCGATGGTAGAGGTTGTGTATTCAATATTATACCTACTATTGCACTGGTGTGAAGCTTCTAAACCTTTTCAACAATTACACTAACTACAAATCATAATGCCTCCATTGAAGATTTCCTTTAAACATTATTCATATGTCTTTCTCTATGCATTCATGAGCATCCCCTGTTGTTGTCATTTGTTTGGAGGTTTCTAAAATTCATTGAATAAATCCTGTAATCATTACTTCTTACAAGACCAAATTTATTTGACTGATTCGATGTTCTTGGTAACTTCTCATATCCATTCAAAGATTCCTGTTTGAGCATTAGGGGTGAAAGATGCACGGTGTCTTGCATTTGAAAAATGGTTTGATGGGTGTTTCCTATATGCATGTGAATTCCTTTGAACTCCCCTATCAATGCATTATCTTGTGCTTCTATATTTTGTATACACATTATGAGGGGCACTTGCAACTTCAACATCCAACAAAAATTCAACTTTTAATGGATCCGTGTATAATATTTCAAGTACTTTAGATTGATACTGCTAGGGTGGATTTAGGTAGAGAATGTGAAATCTGGCTTTACTCCAGCTAATTTTATCTACTCAAAATATTTTAAAAGTCTTGTGTCACTTATTAAGGAATACGGTTGCTAATTCTACATTGAGTTTCTCATCGTCAAAGTATCCTGCAATCCTTTCATGACACTTCTTGGAAATGCTATTGAATTTTATTCTTGACCTTATCTTGTTTCCCAAATGGTTGTATTCCAAAGATGTGGCTTATACCTCTTCATGACCATATCGTTTAAAATATAGTTTGGTTAACAATTTGTTATCACTAATTAGTTTGTTATCTTCTTGAATCATAATAATAGTTCGCCGCCGGTAGTGATCGACCAGTCTTCCTTATTCCTGACCTTTGATGTCTTCCTTTATATATAAATCTGATCTAGTGCAAAATTGTTGGATCAAAAACTAATATATATATTCATAATCTCTTTTCTTCCATAATTAGTACAAAAATGTGTTTTATGTATTCCCTGATTTGGAAAGTCAATCGAATGTCCTCATGCATGTTACACTTGGGTATGATGGGTTGTGTTCTCAAAAGACACCTCCCGTATCGATTCATAATGAACTCTTTTCCTTTAATTGCATCCTTTAGGAGTTAACGACTTCATTTATTAATAAAAACTCTTATTACTGGTATGGTGATTGTGGTTATCATCATCCTTAATCGCTCCTCCTATAATAGATATTGATTCCTTACTAACCACAATATGCATTAGCTGGTTCAATAGTTTATTATGCTCTTTGGTGAATATGATATTTCATCCTTATATTTATCACTTCTGTAGCTATGCCGTTAATTTAGTAACATAGTCGTTGTTATTACATGACGTTGAACATTAATCCATGCTCGATTATATTAGTCGCCATTCTTTCATTGCCACATTATTGTGCTTTGGCATTTGATAATTTCTTGACCAAGTATGACATGCAAGTTATAGCCTTGCTAAGTCATCCGTTTATAGCCTTGTTGTCATCATATCTCCTTATTAGACTTTGTATGAGTCGCACAAGCACTGTGGAGCCCCATGTTGAGAATATATATGGAGTTTCATCACCAATATCACTACTAATTTATCACCGATTGCTTGTGAATATATTTTATTCTCTTATAGGTTAGGCTCTGATACCATGTCGTAAAATCGAGATCGTCCTATAGAGAAAATCTAGTGCTTATTATTGTGATGTACGATGTATGTATTTTACTGATTATATATTGTTGTGTGTTGCAGAGGAGAAGATGATGCCTTTGTAATTGATTATCTTTCTTCACAACACATAGTATATTAAATATCATATGATGGCATCTCTATGTAGAGACATGACTCTACATGGCTGAAGCCACATAGAGCCATGTCTATACATAGACATGCCTTATCGTTCAGCGCTGCACATAATATAGTCAAATGGGTATATTAAACATGGTTACATTAACTATCAGTTGATAGTTAACGTAACATATATACATATGTTACATTAACTATCAA
>MU226020.1:1904662-1919900 GCA_018584345.1 Thuja plicata
TTACTTCGTCTTCCGATTTCAAACAGTTTAACGACAATATGCATCCGAATGTGAACATTTTTATCAAAATGTAGAGTTCAATGTCCGTTTAGGCAAAAAAGTGTAACCCACTATTGTGGGATCACCCGGGTACCTAGGTAGAGGTCAAGGTTGACCGTGACCTAGGTCAGGGTCAAGGTTGACCCTAACCTCAGTCAAGGTCAAGGTCAACCTTGACCCAGGGAGTCAGGACCCCTGGAAAATGTGCCAGGTGGGATAAACAATGCCCGAAGAGGCCCAATCAAGGTCCTAAACAGGCACATAAGATGAAGAAGGGGTACAAATGAGAGGACAACATGGTGATGGCCCAAAATCCCCCCTAAGGAGGGATAAACATTATTAACATGGAAGTTCTTCCATTTTAAGATGATACAACACCGAACACCAGAGTTATTGTATTGCTGATGGGAAGGGAAATTCAAGGAATATATTAAATAATAGAGAAAAGAGTTTGGCATTGCTGTCAAAGGGAGAGATGAATTTATATATCCATATGAAATATCCATTATAATCATCCAAAGGGAGATAAGTATCCTAAGGGAGAGATGAATAAAAGGGAGAAAATATGATCTATTACTGTCAAAGGAAAAAGAGATATCCGTCAGAGAGAGGAACAGTCAAAGGGAGAGAAAAACATCAGAGAAAGACTCAAAGAAACATCCATCTAAGGGAGAGAATATTCTACAACAAAGGGAAAGAATAATGAATAAAGTACTCTACAAGAATAAAATCTAAGCTAGAAGAGCTTACTGAAAGTCAGACATTTGTATTGGTTATAGAACAATAACTTTGGTAGATATTGATGAACTAAAAATGATATATTTCATATTGTATTAGTATTATGTAGTGTTTTTCCATCAATTCCAAATGGAGAGATTGATGAACTATAACTTATTAAATGCTTGAAGATGTTAAGTTGATGATCACTAAGATGCAGAAAATTAATGCAAGA
Source organism: Thuja plicata (assembly GCA_018584345.1). Lineage (NCBI taxonomy): Eukaryota > Viridiplantae > Streptophyta > Pinopsida > Cupressales > Cupressaceae > Thuja > Thuja plicata. Next base: position 1,905,654 of record MU226020.1, read on the forward strand.
CATTAAATCAGTTAATGTATTGTATTGTCATTGATGTTAAATTGATATAATCTGATTGGTTATATACATATTGTCAAAGAATTCAAAGAACCAAATAGATAAAATTTATGTTATCAATAATGCATAAAAGTTCAGTATAAACCAAGTGAAAACAAACACCGACGGACAATACACATTGACATATAGAGAACCCAGAGAAAAGAGTCATAGTGATACCCGAGCAAGAAGCCTGAGAAATAATTACTGAGAAGAACCTAAGTGATACCCAAGCACAATTGAATGTCACAGTGTTGCCCGATGGATAGACAACCCCAACGGTCAAAGATGCCTGAGGATAGCTGAAGTCTAGACCGAGCAAACAAGGAGTTGAACACTGATAAGAAATGAAGTTCAAAAATGACAAAAGAATTAGCTAGAAGGAGCTAAACATGGAGTTAACCAGTTGATTACATTGATTTCATCGATAAGTCAAAAGCTAGAGATAAGCTAGAGTTTTAAAGCTATTTTTATTCCAGTTGTCAAGGAGAAATCTGTAGAATAAAGCTAAAGCAAGTTTTAAACCAAGAATGGTGAGATTTATGGATCACGTCAAGAACAAGAAAGACAAGGACTTAGAAATGGTCAAAATCATTTCTATAAAAGAGATAAGTGAATTCATTATGAATTAAGGGGTGAATAGAGAAGAAGATGCTGAAGAGATACTGGTGAAGATAAGAAGTCTTCATACAAACCTAATCAAACAAGCTAAAGAATAGAGCTAATATTTCCATGGAAACCGAGCAGTGGAGAAGCAACATCACCAAGGAGAAAGAAGTGGAGAAAAGGTATTGAAGGGAAATATTGATCATAAATGTATTATGAGCTTACAATAGATCTTAACATCTGCAAGTCTAAGTTGTATTTATGAATAAATCATTTACTATTTTAGTTTAACCATTGGATCAGAAAGTCTCTTAATCGAGCAAGACTTAACAATCCTTTATATATTGTGATACATCCCAAGGAGTATCAAAAAGTTTCTCATGAAGATATCATAGTAAATGATAGATATCAAGTGACAAACTATTATATTTAAATCCTCTAAAAAGGTCACACTTAACAGTGTGTTTGTAACCTTTAATAGGGTTGGCTCTTCACCGAGCTCACTTCAGAAGAGTGAAAATTTTGGGTTACCCATCCCAAGTGGTTTTTCCCTTAACAGGGTTTCCACATTAAAAATCCATTTGTCAAATGTGTATATGGTTCATTTCTTTGATTTTTTTCTTTACACATTACTAAAACAAGATGAGCAGTAAACACTAAGTTATTTAATGTATTTCAGTAAAGAATAGATAGCTAATCAGTAAAGCTAAAGAATAAGGATGAATAGTGAACTACAAGCAGTAGTTATTTGATAAGATTATTTAAAGGCATACATCTTGTAGGAATGAAGATAAACAAAGGTTTATATATGTGGTATGAAGTTTTGGATTAATTTTTGAGGCCACGGATTCACCCCCCCTCTAAGTTATTCTAACAGACCTACACCTGAGAATGTTAGTGAGGTAAGATCATTTCATGGATTGACAAGTTTTTATAGGAATTTTATCAAAAATTTCAGTTCTATTTGTAATGCTATGACTAAGAAAATTATGACAGGAGATAAAAGAGAATTAAAATGGAAACATGGAGCTGATAAAAGTTTTGAGAATTTGAAAAAAAAGTTTACTGAATTACCCATGTTAGCCTTACCTGATTTCAATAAGGTACTTCAAGTTGAATGTGATGCAAGTGGAAGTGAAATAGGAGCTGTGTTGACTCAAGAAGGTAAACCTATTGCTTTCTTTAGTGAAAAGTTGAATGATTCTAAAATTAAATATTCTATCTATGATCAAGAATTCTATGCTATTGTTCAAGCTCTGAAGAAATGGAGACATTATTTGATGCCGAGTGAATTTGTGTTATATACTAATCATAATTCTTTACAATAATTGGGTAGTCAGAATAAGTTGAGTAAGAGACATATGAAATGGGTAGAGTATATTTATAGAATTTCACATTTGTGATAAAGCATAAGAGTGGAGTTTCTAACTAAGTTGCTGATGCATTGAGTAGAAGAAGATCTTTGTTGACTGAAATGAGAATTGAGGTTCTTGGTTTTGATGATATGAAGCATTTGTAGGAAAATGACCCTGATTTTTATGAGCAGTGGAGAATGTGCAGAGCACCTATTCCAAATCAATCGAGTAAGTATGAGGACTATTTCATTGAAGAAGGTATGTTGTTCATAGGTATTCAGTTATGTATACCATGAGGATCAATGAGAATAAATTTGATAAAGGAAAAATATAGTAGTGGTTTGGATGGACATTGTGGTATTGATAAATCATTGAGTTTACTTAAGGAAAGGAATTTTTGGACTTAGTTCTACAAGGATGTTCAAAAATTTGTGAAAAGTTGTAGAGTTTGTCAAATTACAAAAGGTGTAAGTCAGAATACTGGATTGTATACACCGATCTCTATTCCTAAGAAACCTTGGAGTAATATCAGCATGGATTTTGTTCTTGGCTTACCAAGGATAGTAAGAGGTAATGATTCCATATTTGTTGTTGTGGATAGATTTTACTAGATGACACATTTCATACCATGTAGAAAAACATCAGATGTAGTACATATAGCAGATCTTTTCTTTAAGGAGATTTTTAGATTGCATTGATTACCGAAGAGTATTATCTCTGACCGAGACAGTAAATTTTAAAGCTATTTTTGGAAAACACTTTGGAAGAAGTTGGATACTGAGTTGAAGTATAGTTCTAAATTTTATCCACAGACTGATGGACAAAAAAAGGTTGTAAACCAAATTTTGGGTAACTTATTAAGATTCTTAGTGGGAGACACACCGAGTAATTGGGATTTGATATTGGCACAAGAAGAGTTTGCATATAATAGTTCAGTGAATAGAAGTACTAGAAAGACACCTTTTCAGTTTTTTCATGACACATAGCCAAGAGGCATATTAGACTTGAGAGATATTGTTGGAGAAGAGAAGAGGAGTGATGAAGGAGAAAAATTTGTTGAGTTTATGAAGACATTGCATGAGGAGGTGAAACATAAGTTAGAGCATAGCAATAAAAAATACAAGTATAGTGCAGATAGATCAAGAAGACATAAGACTTTTGAAGTTGGGGATGAAGTTATGGTTCATTTAAAGAAAGAGGATTTTCCTTTTGGAACATATGGTAAATTAATGAAGAAATTTAGTCCTTGCAAGATATTGAGAATATTTGATAGTGGAAATTCTTATGAAGTAGAATTGCTTGATGACATGGATATATCACCTATATTCAATATTTCAAACTTGTATGAGTATCATAAACCTGATGAAGAAGTGACAATACCGAGTCATTATTCTAAGAAATAGATTGAGGAAGTTGAGAAGATTTTGAAACGGAGAGTTGGAAGAAGTGGAAGAGAAAAGGATTATAGGGAATATCAGGTAAAATAAAAGAATAGACCGATTGAAGACTCATCTTGGATTTCTCAATCTGAGTTGGATTCAATTTAGGTTGTACCTGATTCATGATTTGTAGAATCATTTATTTTAACCCCAGGTTTTTGATTCAGGAGCATCTTGGATTCTTGGCAATCTCGTATCAACCAAATAATACGTCTATTTTGGTTCAGTAGTGTATAGTCAAAAAATGGAAGCACTTCCATGGTAAACTAGTTTAGCCTTCTGAGTAGGTGGTTTGGGGTCATATCAAGCATCTTGAATGGGTTCCTTACTTTGACCTCACTTTTCCCCTATTCTTCCTCTCTTTCTACTTCTTTCCATCTAGTTTTTGGCATCCTAGTCTGTAGATCTGAGGTCTTTTACCTCAGGGTCAGGGTCAACCTTTTGGGTCTATGTCAACCTCAACCCTGATCTAGGTCAAGGTTGACCTTGGCCCTAGCCTAGGTCAAGGTCAAGCTTGACCTTGAACCAGGGTTCAAATCTCAGGGTCCCATAGTTTCTGGATGTCAGTCTTTACAAAAAGTCATTTCCCGCTTTTGGGTTGGTTGTTTCGGGTTCCAAAGTGGTGATTCCTAAATTATATTTAATATAGGTCCTCTTCTAGGGGCATGGGTCTATTTTTAATTTAATTATCCTATGTCAGCCTCCTTAGAAGATTGTGCCCTAGTTTCATATAAAAGGAAGCCTTTCTCTCTCATTTTTTCTAACCATCAACAAAAGGATAAGAGGTGATCAAGAAAAAAGTTCAAGCATCCATTGTTCTACATGTTTCCAAGATTTTAAGGTGTTCAAGTTTTCCTCTCAAGCATTCATGTCCTCCATCAAAGATCAAGTATTCAAGCTTTCAAGCCTTTGAAGGGATTTGGTTCAAGCATTCAAGATTCATCATTCAAATCCTAGATCTAGCCATCATGATGGTATGATCTTCCTTCAAAGATCCTTTGTGCATCCTCAAAACTCATTCATTAATTCTTCAAGGTGGATTCCAAGAATACAATCGTGGAGGTTTATGGTTTTTATTGAGTCCAAGCTTTCATATTCACATACTTGCTTACATTTGAATTACATTGCATATCTATTCTATATCATAGTTCCATTTTTAGATTCAATTCTACTACTTTCTAGCATTCTATACTTTATTGATTTCAAGGTTAATTCCTAAATTGGGGTTTGACTAAGGAAAAACCCTCCCCCCAATAAACAAACCTTTTTTTCTTGCAGGTACAAGTTCAGGACTATGGATTTGAACTCAGATATGGATACCCTTTCCAGCGAACTATCAGTATCTGCGAATAGATTCTCTGTCGGACCTGTGTAGGTCAAGGTTGACATTATTGGGACAAGGTCAACATTTGTGGGTCAAGGTCAACCTTTTTCATAATATGGATTTGGATCAGAAAAATATTTCTGGGTTTTGTTTGTCTCTGTGTTTTGGTTCCAGATCATACTTCAGTTTTTCTAGAAACAGTCTATAGACCTCAGAAAACAATATTCTTTGATCTAAAATATTTCAAGGTTAGTGTATTCCTCCTATCCATTTCAATTAAAATCATTAATCATTCTAAATCTATCATACATTTACATTCATTTCAAAACACATTTTAAGAGGGAAACCTAGGACCTTCTTTATTCTTATTTCCAATAGATTGATTCATTTATGCATTGATCCTTTTTGGGTTGATCAATTTGGATCCTTCCTTTGTGCATTTGAGAATAAAAGGAAATTTCTTATTTATCCCTCTACTCTAAACATTAAATGTAAGGTGATAAGTGATTTGAGTATCAAAGCACTCTTATTCTATTAACCATCATTTTTCTCCTTTACATTTTGGTGAACCCGCAATAGACAACTCTTTCTTTTTGGTGTTAGATCTTGCATGCATATAGAAGTAGGTTTTATTTTATGCTCTTGAATTTATATTTCAAAACTCATAAAAATCACAAAATTTCTTTAAAAACACAAAAACATTTACATGATTGTAATTTTATTGTGTGTTCAACATGTATGACTCTTGTTTTGAATACTTTGATGAAGATTTTATTGTACAAGAGGATAGATAACCTAATGAGGTACATGGAAGTGAGGATGAATTTTTTTTGAATGAGTTCTCCATCAATCCTATTCCTATTTCATCCTCCTCTACAATCTCTTCAATTGACCTCTACCATAGGATGTGTGCATGGTTACCTTCATACTCCACTATTTACAACATTGATACACCTACAAAGACTTCATTTAGTGAGTGTGATGTTGCTTTGTCCTCTCTTGTATTACCTAGCAAGGATATAGTAGAGCAAGAAAATGAATTTAATCTTTCCCTCCATGGAGATGAGTTAAGGATTGATGTTAATTCTTCTCCTAATATATGTCTTTTCTACGAGCCTACTTTAGAATACAATTCTTCCCGCTTTAGGGATAAAGCTTTAGGTGCTCCTACAATGTGCTTTATTGATAGGTAGGATAATCCTCCTATTTGGGATGAACCTTTGGATTTGGATGTTGATTAATCTCTTCCTCATGAAGCCATTATGGGTGATTCTACTTTTTGGGATGAACCCTTGGATAAAGTCATTGATTTATTCCCTTCTTGTGAAGATTCTTTGATACAAGAGGGTGATTTATTAATGAATGAAATATTCATACATGATGATGAATTTTTTCTATAACACACTCTCCTTATGTAGACATTTTAGAGAAAGAAGAAAACACTATAGATGCTTTACCTCCATTTGAGATTCCTTCCAGTGATGAGGCATTAGCAAGGAATGATATGAATTCCCTTAATGCTCTCCCTCTTACTAATGATCCTATGGAGAATCAAGCTCCTACCCCATCTTCTCCTAGGATGTATTCCTCTATTTTTCCTTCTTGTGAATCTATCAAACATACTAATGATGACATAGTGACTACTGAAGTTCCATTGACTCCTTTTGATATGGCTTCTTGTTATGGTCCTAGTTATCATTTACTAGTTAAAAAAGAATTCCATGGTCAAGGATGTGGTAAGAATAAACAGGGAATTCAAAGGCCCTTACAGAATGGGGGGCATGATAATTCTTATGGATTGGGATTTAATCCTCAACAAAATAGCAATGTTACCAACATCTCAAATAACATTTCAAAACATGATGACCCTATGAAGGAATTTGACCAAGAGGTTGTTTTGCCTAAGCTCCTTTGTGTTAAGATGATTACTAGACCTAAACAAAAAAAGAAATGTAATCTATACTTGAAGATTATTCCTTTTTGTTTCTATCATAGATTTCATGATCACTCTAATGAATATCATGATTTACATCATAAGATTAGACAACTCATTGATAGTAAAGTTATTTATATATCATGTGGCAGTCAGTTGTATTTCAAGCCTATTTTCTCTAAATAACATTTATGTTCCTATTATGGAGCTCCATATTATGTAAACAATGTTAGCCTAATATTTGGGGGCTTGTTGTCTTGCATAGTATTGTGAGCGATATAATAGGTCCCCTTTCATCCTTGTCCCTACACTTGGGGGGCAAGGATGCCATCTCTTTCTTTTCTATCTTTCTGGGATTTACTTTTCCCTTGGTTAAGCAGTATCTATCTATTATGTGATATCCAAAATACATGAAAATTTTGGTTTGCATTAAGGATCTATGTCCTTGATTATAACCTATTTCATTATTTGACATTGGGTTTCCATGGTTGATAAATCTCTCACCTTGGAAATTGAATAAGGTGTTATCCCTCACAAGGGTTACTTTTTCACTTCTTACATGATATCTCTTTGCTACAATATCTCTTGATATACTTTGATATATCCCTTGCATTCACCCTTGGGGGGAAAGGTATTATTTTCCTTCTTCCTCTATCTAAGGATCTACTTTCCTTAGCTTGGTGGCATTTTTTTATCATATAACATTATTTCCTTATAAAGATTTATGTTTTGACTATGGATATCCTCTTATGGGCGGTGATTGTCCTAGGTCATCATCTCTCCTTTATATTGCAAACTATGTTTTTAATAAACTCTTGCCTTTGCTTTGGGTTAGAGTTTGACTCCTTCATTGCCAAGATTCCTCTATCTCTTGATTACAGGGGGCTTGATGATTGAATCTTTGTTCCCTCTTTTCTTTAGAAGATGACATTTTATCCTAAGCACTCCTCTATGGTGAGGGTCTTGTTGATAAGATCTCTTCCTTTTTTGATGATCCTTTTTCCATAAGTGACATATCCATTTCATGATTATCTATGATCTTGGATGTAAGGGTCAAGACTCTTTGCTAAGGATATGGTATACATTTTTGTTAAGCTAGATATCTCCTTACCTTGTGAAGTAGGTATCCTCTTTTCTCTTCCTTATCCTACCTAGTGGGTAGTCATGATAAGGAGGGGGGCATATATAGGGTTTCCCTTGTACTATAGTTTATATTTATTTACATTTTGAAGCATGCTAAATCCTTGGAAGGTAACACACACAAGTTGCTAAATCCTAAAGAGATACGCATTTTTACTTTTATTTTTGCTAAATCCTCAGAAGGTAACACACATAAGTTGCTAAATCCAGAAGGGACACACATTTTTACTTTTATTTTTGCTAAATCCTTAGAAGGTAATGCACATAAGTTGCTACATCCTTAAGATATACACATCCTTTTATTTTAAAATATGCTAAATCCTCAAAAGGTAACGCACATAAGTTGCTAAATCCTGAATGGACACGCATTTTATATTCCATAGTGATACAAGAGTGTGGATCTATGGATATTTTAAAAGCCATCAAAAGACACATTTACAATTACAAGCATAGTTTATGGGTGAACCTATTGGGCTCTCCCTCCTTGGTGATTCATGGTAAGGTGGGCATCTTACTAGGTGAGGTAATCACTTTTCCTTCTCTCTCTTTCACTTTCATGCTGGTAGGATTAGATCGTGAAGCTATGTTATCTATAGTGTTTCTCTTGTCTTCCGTATGTAATCATGTAGGTTTCTATGATTGATTGCTCTTTATTTCCAAATATTTATGTATGTATTTTGAGTAAGAATAATTGGTCTAGGGACTCATGTCCTTGACTTAGTGATATTCTGCTTCATTGGGATCCACCAGTGTCTTTATTCTAACTTTAACGTGAGCATGTTTGATTTCTATACTCCCGCTAAAGTGGGGGCTAAATGTATAGTCGGAAAATGGAAGTATTTCCATGGTATAATGGTTTAACCTTCTAATTAGGTGGTTTGGGGTCATATCAAGCACCTTGAATGGGTTCTTGACTTTGACCTAGCTTTCCCCCTATTCTACCTCTCTTTCCACTTCTTTCCATCCAGTTTTTGGCATCCTAGACTGTAGATCTGAGATCTTTGACCTTAGGGTCAGGGTGGACCTTTTGGGTCTATGTAAAACTAAAAAATGACCTAGGTCAAGGTCAACGTTGACCCTAAACTAGGTCAAGGTCAACCTTGACCTTGACCCAGGGTTCAAATCTTAGGGTCCCATAATTTTTGGATGTCGGTCTTTGCAAAAAGTCATTTCCCGCTTTCGGGTCGGCTGTTTCAGGTTTTGAAGTGGTGATTCCTAAATTATATTTAATATAGGTCCTCTTCTAGGGTCATGGGTCTAATTTTAATTTAATTATCCTATGTCAGCCTCCTTAGAAGATTGTGCCCTAGTTTCATATAAACGGAAGCCTTTCTCTCTCATTTTTTCTAACCATCAACAAAAGGATAAGAGGTGATCAAGAAAAAAGTTCAAGCATCCATTGTTATACATGTTTGCAAGATTTGAAGGTGTTCAAGTCTTCCTCTCAAGAATTTAAGTCCTCCATTGAAGATGAAGGATTCAAGCTTTCAAGCCTTTGAAGGGATTTGGTTCAAACATTCAAGATTCATCATTCAAACCCTAGATCTAGCCATCATGATGGTATGATCTTCCTTCAAAGATCCTTTGTGCATCCTCAAAACTCATTCATTACTTCTTCAAGGTAGATTCCAAGCATAAAATCATGGAGGTTTATGGTTTTTATTGAGTCCAAGCTTTCATATTCACATACTTGCTTACATTTGAATTACATTGCATATCTATTCTATATCATAGTTCCATTTTTAGATTCAATTCTACTACTTGCTAGCATTCTATACTTTATTGATTTCAAGGTTAATTCCAAAATTAGGGTTTGACTAAGGAAAACCCCTCCCCCCTAAAAAAAAACTTCTTTTTCTTGTAGGTACAGGTTCAGGACTGTGGATTTGAACTCAAATCTGGATACCCTTTTTAGTAAACTATCAGGATCCGCGAATAGATTCTTTGTCAGACCTGTGTAGGTTAAGGTTGACATTATTTAGACATGGTCAACATTTGTGGTTCAAGGTTGACCTTTTTCATAAGATGGATTTAGATCAAAAAAATATTTCTGGTTTTTGTTCGTCTCTGCGTTCGAGTTCTAGAGCATACTTCTGTTTTTCTAGAAACAGTGTACAGACCTCAGAAAACAACATTCTTTGATCTGCAATATTTCAAGGTTAGTGTATTCCTCCTATCCATTTCAATTCAAATTGTTAATCATTCTTAATCTATCATACATTTACATTCATTTCAAAACACATTTTAAGAGGGAAACCTAGGACCTTCTTTATTCTTATTTCCAATAGATTGATTCATTTATGCATTGATCCTTTTTGGGTTGATCAATTTGTTTCCTTCCTTTGTGCATTTGAGAATAAAGGGGAATATATTATTTATCCCTCCACTCTAAACATTAAATTTAAGGTGATAAGTGATTTGAATATCAAAACACTCTTATACTATTACCATCATTTTTCTCCTTTATAGGTAGCTTGTTAGACACTGCTTAGTAAATTGCTCGGTAACTATTCTTGGTGGTTGGTTGAAGGTTTTTTGTTTCACCACTCGGGCTTAGTTACTTGATTTGGTTTCTTTCACCAATATGTCCTTAGTGGTTGTTCTTGGCTGCTCAGTGATTTTCACTGACTGGTCTCTATGCTTTGTAGTCTTTCTCATGGACTTGGTTTTCAGACGTTGTATCTTCTGGCCAAGATATGCATTTAATTTCTATAGCGTAACTAATGTTGGGGTCTCTCTTTGGGATGTGTGTGGAAATAAATTTGGGTCTTTGTTGTTTACTATGTTAGATCTTTAGGATCTTTGGTGCCAACCCCTTTTGTGGTCTCTTGTATATATTAAGTTTCTGTTCTTAGTTTTGGTAGCAGTTTGGAGGTAGGAATTTGATAGAATATTTGGATCGCAGGTCAGTGACCTCACATGTATGAAGATTATTATTTAAATATCTGAATGTATATGGCCTTAATTGGAAAGGCCTTATAGCCTGACATGTATAAAGCTTGATGAAATAAATAGAAAATTCTTCTTTCTTTCTCACTTTCTGTGTTGTTGCTTCCGAGTTGTTCTGTAAGTTGGTTTAGATAGCTGGAAGTGCCTTGCGCCTTGGTTGTATCTACCCTCCTTGCATCAGAATGTTGAGATCAGGTGTTGTAAACATTGCATAATATCAATAATTTTTAATTTATATCACGTGTGTGGTGTGCGTAAGAGAACCTAGATGGACATGTATTACTAGAAGCTAATATTATTGGGGCCGATTTATGCTTTTATTGTAAGATTAAGAATATATTTAATGTAGCTATCATAAATTATAAAATTATTAAATATTGGGGATTTAGATTGTAGACCTTAAGGTAAGACATGTTGTCAATTAGTGCCAAAACACTTAGTTACTTATATGATTACAGTGTTGACCAAGCCAACATATTGAAGTGTAACTTGAGCAGTTTCAATGTCGCCCACGGAGTTGTAGTGTCGACCAAGAAGATAGTTAAAAACAATATCATCCAAGTAACTAGTGTTACCCGAGTTACTATCTCGGAGTGATCAATGTGACCCAAGCACCCAGTGTCACCCGAGTGCTAGAGATTTCTAGTTCACTTTGTCACCTGAGTGTCAACATATTGCTCAAGTGTCAGTATATCACCCGAGTGGATTACGAGACCCGAGTATTAATATTGGGCTGACTTAGTTGTTATTGTTGGATATTGATTTATATCATGGAATCCTACTTATGAAGGTAATTTATTTGGATAAGATATATATGGAAGATACTTTATTTATCCAAATGTAGTAGTAAGTAGAGAAGAAGTGAGAATACATGCGAATATGAAATAGCGGTTTGATTAGAAGGATACAATAGTAAAAGGAACAACAAAGACTCATCTATCACATTCAGGTGATCAATATTATTTCAAAGGATCTCATTTAGAAAATCATATTTTCATTGAAGATCATCCACTGGTTCATCCTAACAGCTGTATCAACAAAATCCTTTAACCGGGTGAACTTTACAGTCCTTTTCAAATCTCCTAATAGAGTTGCATAATTAATTGTATTGTAAAAATCCTTTCACAAGGTGGACCTAATAGTCCTTATTTATCCTAATAGGGCAAGCCATTAGAAGTGGTCAATTATAAGCTTTAACAGGCTAAATTTATACTGCAGTACTAAATCTTGTGGGTACCATCCCCATCCTAGTTTTACTTTCTATTTGGAAGGTTTATGGGTAACCAAATATTGTGTCAAGTGTTATGGATTTTTAATTCTTTTATGTTCCATGCATGAAATTAGATTAGAAAATATAGTAAAGGATAAAAGAGAATCAGTTTGATTGGTTCTTGATTCACCCTCCCTCTCAGTCACCTAGCCTCAATATATTTCCAACAATTGGTATTAGAGATAAAGGTTCTCTTATCAGTAGTTTAACAACTTGAGAAAGATCATAGGGAATGGAAATATACAAACTAGAGAAAGCCATGGAAAATGAAAAGCTAGATCTACAAGTGGCCATGGATCAAATCATAAAACTCAAGGAGAAGCTCTCTCATTCCTTGACAAGAAGAAAAGATTTAGTAGTGCAAATGAATGATAAAAATTACATAGAAGAAAGAATTGAAGATTTATGCAAAGAAATAAGTTCTGAAGAAGCTGATGTAGCCATTGACTACCTACTTGCAAAGAATCTCAATTCACATGAAGAAGTCAGAAAGTTGAAGAGAGAACTTTTAGTTAGAATATGTGAAGTCATGGAACAAAAGAACCAAGAAGAAAATGATAGAGAAATGAAACAACAAGATAAAATGTTTATAAGTATAATATTAGAGGAAAAAGAAAAATAAATCCATCATTTATCACTTCAGCAAGTAGATATTATAAATCAACTCAGTAGTTCAAATCAAGAAGTTATCAATATAAGGACTAAAATTGAAAGAATGGATCAGTTGATAGAGAAAAATAAATTTAGACATCATGGATAGAATGGATTAGGTTATACTGAACAAGGTGAATACTCACAGCAAGGATCTCAAAAGAACAAGAAACCTACACGTAATCATTTTGGTAAGTTAGGGCACACATCAAATAAGTGTCAGAGCAATGAAAATTCAAAGTTTAATGGAAAATTCTACAGGTGAAACAAACATGGACATAGGGCAAGTGAATGCATTGAGAAACCTAGGTATGAAGGAAAATGTTTCAATTGTAATAAACAAGGTCATAAGTCTTTCGAGTGTGGAACTAATAAATGAAACCCTGCTGAACAACTAGCTAAAGAAATTTTTGGTTGGGATTACAACACATGGAGAAGATGTTGTCATTGTGGTGAATATGGGCACACTAGTACAAATTGTGAAAAAAATCACCTCATTAAAATGAATCCTACTAAAAGATGTTATGTTTCTAAACAACTCAGTCATCTAACCAAGAATTGCATGAACAGAGAAAAAGTGGATACTGGTTTTGAGGAAGGTAAAGTAAAAGTTTCTGAAATCATAACTCAGATGAGTCAACAGTGGGTAAAGAAGTCTTCTACGAATTTAGACCAAAAGAATGAAGGATTGAATGACACCCAAAATAGTGAATTGGGTGGATCCACCATCTCTTAATGAAGATGCAAGGAGATAACTAGAACTGTGCATACAAGCCCATCATACATCAGTTCCATATATGCTAGCAAGTCCAAATCTGCATATTGATGCACTAGGACACACTATGGTTCTAATTGAGTGAGGATCTCAGTTACAACCAAGTTACTCAGGCTTAACCGAGTTAAGTTGGGTTGTATGGTTTCAAAGATACAAGGTTAGTTTTCTCTGAGCTTTCAAGAAAGTCTGGGAGAACTAACCGAGCTATCACAACTACTATGTACGGAGCATTTAATGAAAATATATGATGAAATTTATCATAAATGGTGAAATCAAAGGGTTATTGTTTATAGTTTACAGAGTGATTAAGATATTTTAGTGATTAAAAAGTGAATTTATGTTTGAAAGCTTTAGTTGCAATGACATTTTATCAATCCTCGAGCGATTATGATGTCTACATCCAGTAGTAAGGTTAAGAAAGGATCTGAGATGTTAGTGAGGAATGTTGTCTGTGAACCACCAAAGTTTAAACTTCATCCAATGTTTTCTATAGTGTGTTTGTTAATTTGGGACAATCTTTTGTCATTTAAAACTTTTTGGGGGTAACTATTAAGCAAATGAACAACTTCATACAAGATTACAAAATAAAGCATGAGGCTTAAATATCGAACACCTAGATACAACAATGATTTTAGAGCTTTAGATAAGACCAAAACTATCTTTAAGCCCTAGCAATGGAACATGAATAAATATGAACATATATAGACTTATATAGACCCATCTATATTTGTAAGCATCCATTATATGTTTATAGAAATATATATATATA
>MU226020.1:1919950-1932139 GCA_018584345.1 Thuja plicata
TATATATATAACTATAAGTATATATATCTAAATATCCGACAATGTGTATGCATTATATTTGACACTATTTAGGTGGTCTTAACTTTGTATGTTCAAGTTGAAGTGAAGCATTAAAACCATTGTGGAACCCTTCATTCTAATTCACTTCCCAGTTGAGAACCCTCAAAGCAGGTATTGTTGAGTAAGGTGTCAAGTGATTCATCCTTATGAATCTTAGCTGACAGTGAACAAACTGAAGGTAGAATTTTTATTATTATCTAGTAATACCCAACTAACTAATAAGCAGTGTGTTAGTCAAGTTTGTGTTAGAATGAATTTAGATTAACTGAGAGAGGGGAGTGAATCAGTTATCCTTAGGTCTAGATGTGCCCATATAAAACTTTATATCATTTCAGCAACTCACATCTGCTTGGCATAAATAAACAATAAAAGTGTGCAGTTTATTGTACTAATGAAATAAGATTACAGAAACTTAACAGTAAAACACAACATAAACATTCACACATTTTGACACCATGATTTAATGTGGAAACCCAATATGGGAAAAACCACCAGTAACATGCTACCGAAATTTCACTCTTCTAAAGTGATGCCCTATTAGGAGCCAACTCTGTTAAAGGTTACAAAACACACTATCAAATGTGACCTAGTTAAATGATTTCATCACCCTATCAGGAGTGGATTTTGTAGAGGACTTAGAAAATTCCAATCTAAATGTCACCTTGTTCAAAGGATTTATACAATGATTGTTAGGTCAACCTGGTTAAAGGATTTGAACTGATACAATGGTTAGAAAGTAATCAACAGGTGTGATCTGATACATACAACTTGCTTTCCAATCCAGATCCAATTTCAACTCTAATGCTAATTCACTGAGTGGCCTCCATTTCCATCTCAAACTTTAGATCTACTTGGAAATCCATCAAACAATCTCTCTCTACTTCTCTTCTCAACCTTCTTTGCTAAGTCTTGCCAATCAGTCAATTAACCATGCAATACTCTTGCATACAACTTCTCCTTAACCTTGGATACTATGAAAATAACCTCTGTAGGTTATATTATACCTCTTCATCTAGGTCAGATAGATCTTTTGCCGCTTAATCAAGATCATAGATCTTAGGTTAGGTCACATCCAACGGATCTTTCCATCAGTACATTTAATTTGTTTCTCAAATACAGTCACTAATTAAAAATTGAATGATCCACATGCTAATAATGGTTTCTTGTGCATTAAATGAGTGTGGACCAATCTTAATTAACAATTCATATCCCAATAAAATCAACTATGTCGGCTGGAGATTTCAAATCTCATCAATTACTAAAATACTGCTGCTCGACTTTCTCTATCTCATCTTAGTATTTCACTGGCGCTCGGCATCATCTTTGCTTTTCTCAGCAACATCTTTCTCTTTGCTCGGAATCAACTTTGCTTTGCTCAACATCGACCTTCTAGTGAGCTGTCAGTGAAATATATACAACATATCACTTTTCTAAAGTACCAAATGATCAAGTACCCTGGTGTATACTCATAACTCAACCATTTCCTTAGTCTTCTTATTATCCTATTCTTCAAATCTTTATCAATCAATAGATATGGTACTCAAACATACAAAAATAGTCTCACCAGTTAAGGTTTGACATCAATCACAAAATAACAATTGTCTACATTTTAGAAATCTTTCCAACAATCTCCCTCTTTGGCATTGATGGCAACACTAAACTGTAAAAAAATAATTTCCAACCAAAGTTACCATACAATCTAAAAAGTGTGTGTGTTCCTTGATATGAACAAATTTCCATTAATGTCTTTAGCTTCATTCTGATTCTCCTCTATAAAATATTACTCCCTCTATGTCTGCAATCACACTAATATCTTTCTGTGCCTATTCACTTCCCTCTTTTAGTAATATCTCCCTTGTATCTATTATTTTTAACAATAATTTGTTTTAGCAATAATCTCCCTCTTTGACAACAATACCAAAGATGTTGACATCTTCATTATGCAGATTCAGCTTGTTCTAATCTTTGTATCATGTTGTTCTTGTCATCTTTGTTTATGACTGATATTTTTTTTCTATTCTTGTCTTCTACTTCACAGTTTTTAGCCAGCATCCTAAAAATGTGATTCACTGTGCATCAATGTGTTAAGTGTTCTATTTTAAAACATTTGATGCAACAGTGCCATTCAGAACTAGTTATCCTCTGCTAGGGGAATCACCCCCAATTTACCTCTTAGATACTCATGAGAATCCTTGGGCAATGCTTTTGTAAATAATTCTTCCCACTGTTCCTTAGTATGTACATATTCCAGTCTCACTTCCTTGTCTTGAACTAGCTCCCTCAAGTAATGATACTTGATAGCTATATGTTTTGTCTTAGAGTGCATTACAGGATTTTTAGAAATATTAATGGAACTTGTGTTATCACAATATATGAAAATTGGTTCTATGATTTCCTCCTCCATACCTTTCAATGGTATCTTCAACCACATAATGTTTGAAAAATTAACTGCTACTGCCACATACTCAGCTTCAGCTATAGATTGTGAGGTGCAATTATGTTTCTTGCTTGTCCAGGAAACTAATATTTTCCCCAAAAGAAATTCTCATGTGGTGCTTTTTCTATCATTCACATTACCATCCCAGTCAGAATCAGTATAGACTCTAAGTTCAAACTAGTCATTCCTTTTGTAATATAGACCATAATCTTTTGTACCTTTCAAATATCTCAGAATTATTTTCACTACCATTATATCTGTCTCTTTTGGATTACCAGAAAATCTAACAACAATTCCGACTGCTAAAGCAATATCAAGTCTACTGTGTACAACTTATTGCAGCTTACCAATCATTGATCTGTATAGTGTTTGATTTACCTCTTTTGTATCATCATTCATTGTCAACTTCTGTCCAGTAGCCCTGGGTGTACTCACTGGTTTTGAATCTTCCATACCAAAAGTTTTCAGTATCTCCTTGACATATTTTGATTGAGTAATATAGATACCATTCTTCATTTGATGTATTTGTACACCAACAAAGAATTTTATCTCACCAAACATAGACATTTGAAATTCAGTTTGCATCTCTTTTGCAAAGGTTTTGCATATCATATCTTGTCCATTGAATATGATGTCATCAACAAAAAATTCAGCCAATAAAATTCCTTTACCTTGCTCTATCTTCAAATATAGATTGTTGTTGTCATGTTTCTTGCAAATCCAATCTTTATCAGATAGTTGTGCAATCTTTCATACCACTCTCTAGGTGCTTGTTTTAGTCCATATAATGCCTTGCGCAGTCTATAAACCATGTTCCTCTTGCTTGGGTCAACAAATCCATCAACTTGTTCAATATATACTTCTTCTTCTAATATCCCATTTAGAAATGCTGACTTCACATCCATTTGATAAACTTTAAATCATTTGTAGGCTGCATGTGCAAGTAGAGTTCTTACACCTTCCAATCTTGCAATTGGGGTGAATGTCTCTCCATAGTCAATTCCTTCCTCTTGTGCATAATCTTTGCATACCAGTCTTTCTTTATTCCATGTTGCCTCTCCATGTTCATTTATCTTGTTTCTGAATACCCACTTAGTACCAATCACATTTTTGTTGTCATACCTTGGTACTAGTGTCCATGTCTTTTTCTTTTCTATTAGGTCTATCTCTTCATTCATGGCTTGATTGTAGTATTCATTGTCTAAAGCATCTTTTACCATCTTAGGCTCAAAATCACATAGCAAACATGTGTCTCCTCTTAATTTTCTTCTTGTCATAACTGCATAATCCTTTGCTCCTATGATTTGATCAGGTTTATGGTGCCTTCTCAAATATTTTTCCAAAGTAGGCTCTTTCTCAGATTTAGTTTGCTCATTCATGTCCAGTTCAAGTTGAAACCATGACTCAGCATCTCCATCAGATAGCATGGCAGTCACCTCATCTTGCCGGACAATTTCATTCTGTGTCTCGGTAGGTGCAGACTGTTGCTCAGAAACACCATTCTCAGTTTCATTAGAATCCTCCTCTTTAGGATAAGTGAATGATCTGTAACTTTCAGGTTCAATCATGCTTTCAGCTTCATTTCTCTCTACATATTCATTAATTCTAACATTTGCACTTTCCACAATTTTGTTATTGTTGGAATTCAAGCACTTGTATGCTTTACTTTTAGTAGAATATCCAAGAAATATGTCTTCTTCTCCTTTAGCATCAAGTTTACCATTTATATTATCCTTCAGTATAAAAACATCTACTCCCAAAGACTTTAAAATAACTTACAGTAGGTGCATACCCATACCATAGCTCATAAGGTGTAGTGTTTGTACCTTTCTTGACTTGTACTCTGTTCAAGGTATAAATTGATGTACTTACAGCTTCTCTCTAATATTTCTGTGCAACATTTTTCTCCATCATTAATGTTCTAGCACAATCTATGATACATCAATTTCTTCTTTCATCTATACCATTCTGTGGTGGTGTCCTAGCTGTGGACATCTGTCTTTTTATCCCTCGGTCACTGCATAACCTATTAAACTAATTAGAAATGAACTCACCTCCTCTATCCGATCTCAAACATTTCAAACTCTTACCTGTTTCCTTTTCAATTTTTGCCAAGTACCACTTAAATAATTGAAATGCATCATATTTTCTTTAAGAAACATAACAGTCATCATCCTAGAGTAGTCATCTACAAATAGAATAAAATATTTGTCTCCATAGTAACTTTTCTCACCAATAGGTCCACAAAGGTCAGTATGAACCAATTCCAAAATATTCTTAGAAGTGTGATTTTTGCTCTTAAAACTTGATTTAGTCATTTTTCCCAGTTGACACTGCTTACACATTGCATTCTTAGGTTTCTTTAACTTAGGCAGTCCTCTAACATTTTTCAATTTACTTATGCTTACCAATTTATAAAAGTTAACATGACATAGTCTCTTATGCCATAACCAAACATCAGTATATTATGCAAACAAGCACGTCTCTTTAGCTAAATCCAGATAGAACAAATTACCTTCTGTTTTCTCACCACCTCCAAATAATTCTCCATTGGCATCATAGATCTTTTCTTTCCTGTGATGGAATTCAACTCTGTAACCAGAAGTGTTCAACTGTGAAACACTCAACAAGTTATACTTAAGATCATCGACCCAATACACATCATCACATCTAATCTTGTCAGTAAATTGAATTGATCCATTCCCTTTAACTCTACAAGGTGTATCATTACCAAACTTAACATATGCACCTTTACATTGATCTAAGGTTTCAAATTTGTCCTTATCACCAGTCATGTGATGTGAACAACCACTATCAATAATCCAATGATCACCTTTACTCATATAAGAAATTAGTGCAGTTTTCTCATCATCATCAGAATCATCTTTCATTGCAACATACACAACTTCTATATCATTTTCATCAGATTTATCAGATTCACTGTTAGAGGCTTCTTCAGCTATATATCAAGATTTCTTACATTTTTCTTTGTAATCCTTGTACTTTATCTATTCTCGATCATCCTTTATGTCTTTGTACTTTCTATCCCTTCTTTCATCTTTCTCATTATTATCAATACATCTAGCAGCAATATGAGCAACTTTGTTATAGCAAAAACAAATAATAGAAAGTTTACCTCTAAATTTTCCTTTTCCTCTAGCTAGTCTCCTTGCCTTAAGTGCCTCAAGCTCTTCTAGATCATTATCTGAAGTGTTACTGTCAGTACTCACACATTTATTTCATTTCCTTGATTTGTTGATGACCATCTGTGACTTGAATGCAAATTCAATAGTTTGTGGAGGATAGTTGTCAAAATTTGACATCTCAAATGTAGTAAGTCTACCTACCAAACTTTCCAGAGGCAAATTGTTGTTAGGAGTACATCTCAGTTCTTGAAATGCAGATACTCTAATAGCATAAATAAGAAGAAGTGTTCTTAGTACCTTTCTCACTATAGTGTCATCATCAATGGTTCCCTTCGATCCTCTAATAGAATTTGCAACTTCCTTTATCCTATCATAATATCGCACTATATTTTCTCCTTCTTGCATTTTTAAATCATCAAACTTACATCTCAAGCTTTTAGATTTGGCTCTCAGTACATTTGTATCACCTCCATAGATGGTTTGAAGGACATCCCACATCTTCTTTGTGCTTGTACATTCATTGATGTCCTAAAATTCATGATAGTTCAGAGATGATGCAAGTTCCAACATTGCTTGATTATGTTGACATTTTTCTCTTAATTGTACAACATTCAGAGTTCTAGTAGGGGCTACATATTCTGCTTCAATATGTCATTTAGCAGAGACACCAATACCAACCAAGTGAAGTTTCATTGAAAACTTTTCCATGTAGGAAAGTTGTCCTTGTTAATATTTGGTCCATCCCTTTTATACATCTTGGTCTTTATCTCCAAGTACCTTCAAACTATTTCAAGAGAACAAAGCTCTGATATCAATTGTTAGAATGAATTTAGAATAACTGAGAGGGGGGTGAATCAGTTATCCTCAGATCCAGATGTGCCCATATAAAACTTTATATCAATTCAACGACTCAGATCTGCTCGGCAGCAATAAACAATAAAAGTGTGCAGTTTACTGTACTAATGAAATAAGCTTACAAAAACTTAATAGTAAAACACAACATAAACATTTACACATTTTGACACCATCATTTAACATGGAAACCCAATATGGGGAAAACCACTAGTAACATGCTACCAAAATTTCTCTGTTCTGAAGTGATGCCCTGTTAGGAGCCAACCCTGTTAAAGGTTACAAAACACACTGTCAAATATGACCTGGTTAAAGGATTTAATCACCCTGTCAGGAGTGGCCTTTTTAGATGACTTAAAACATTCCAAATCTGAATGTCACCTTGTTCAAAGGATTTATACAATGATTGTTAGGTCAACCTGGTTAAAGGATTTGAACTAATACAACGGTTAGAAAGTAATCAGCAGGTGTGATCTGATACATACAACTAACTTTGCAATCCAAATCCAATTTTAGTTCTAATGCTAATTCACTAAGTGGCCTCCATTTTCATCTCAAACTTTAGATCTGCTTGGAAATTCATCAAACAATGTCTCTTTGCTTCTCTACTCAGCCTTCTTCGCTAGGTCTTGCCAATCAATCAATTAACCATGCAATACTCTTGCATACAAATTCTTCTTACACTTGGATACTATGACAATAACCTCTGTAGGTTATATTATACCTCTTCATCTAGGTCAGATAGATCTTTTTCTTTTTAATCAAGATCGTAGATCTTAGGTTACTTTAAATCCAATGGATCTTTCCATCATTACATTTAATTTACTTCTCCAATATAGTCATTATTTAAACATTGAATCTATGTGCTACTAACAGTTTCCTGTGCATTAAATGAGTGTGGACCAATCTTAATTAACAATGCATATCCCAATAAAATCAACTATGTCGGCTAGAGATCTCAAATCTCATCAATTACTAAAATGCTACTACTTGGCTTTCTTTGTCTCCTCTTAGCATTTCACTGGCGCTCGGCATCATCTTTTCTTTGCTCGGCATCACCTTTCACTTTTCTTGGCATCGACTTTGCTTTTCTTGGCATCGACCTTCTAGTGAACTAGCAGTGAAAGATAAACATCATATCAGTTTACCAAAGTGCCAAATGATCAAGTACCCTGGTGTATACTCATAACTCAACCATTTCCTCAGTCTTCTTGTTATCCTATTCTTCAAATCTTCATCAATCAATAGATATGGTACTCAAACATACAGAAATAGTCTCACCAGTTAAGGTTTGACATCAATGACAAAATAACAATTGTCTACATTGTAGCAATCTTTCCAATAGTTTGAAGGGTCAAATTTCCAAAATAGGATCCCCGTAGAGAATTGTTAGTGAGATATGGCTGAACTAGATTTCTAGTATTTTGAAGTTTAAGACTTAACATTTATAGAGGTTCATCTTTGTAAACATATATGTTTTATATCTCTAAAAAGTATATGTTGTAAACCACATCTATGTGTTATACCACATCTATGTGTTATACCGTTTATGTTTAAAAAGTATATAAGCCTCCATTTTATTTTCCATGTTTCAAGGATCTCCCATATGGGTTAAACAGTGATTCATCCATAACTTCTGTCCTCCAAATATTTTATACAAATTATCAAGTAGTGCTTAGCGAAAATAACCACATAGTTAGCCTTTCCATCCTTAAGATACATCTTAACTTTTAAACAAAATCTCTGAGGGAGAAGCAACCATTCCAGTTCAGTCTTTAAGCATTAAATAAAATAGCTAATAGAACAAACACTTGATCACATTATTTTAGAATTTAAAACTCTGAATACATAAGGCGAGAGAAGCCGAATATTCATATTTTAACTTAAATCTAGGTGTACAAGAAGACCAAGGGATCAACCTTCTTCTTCACCCACCCTAGAAGCTCCATCAGTCGGAGAAGAAATTATGTCTTTTATTTCTGTGATGATTTCCTTCTTCGATCCATACCTCAATCATTTCTTTAGAATCTGAATCATCAAAGCAAATCCTATCTGTTTCCCCTACATCATCATTGTGCCAATAAGAATAGAACCAGTTCCCCTCATTTGGAATCCTTAGGTGCATAAATCCCATTAAGATTTCAAGATTCCTCTTATTAACTGGTTCTCTAGATACAAACACATGAAAATATTCAACAATCATAATGGGCATGGTCGGGGTTGGCTCCCATTAATAGCTGGTAGATCATAGAACCTAGGCATAGTGATAGTGCAGTCTGGTTTTATATTTTGAATAACTTTATCGATGTTGCCAAGATATTTCCTTTTGAAAATCTGCATACATAGATTTCCAATATCCTCTATTCTAGGGTCTATGTAAATAGCTGATGCAATGAACATAACTGGAATCTCTGTATTGACCCTATATCTATCTAAGTTAGAAAGGAATTCATGACCTAAGATTCTATACACAACTTTTAGGACAATGGATTCAGAGTTCAATAGGACAGATTTGAGACTCTTGGTAGTGATCTCTCCATCGAAGGCTATTTTAAGAATAGTGCATACTAATTTGATTGGAGTAGTCATAGTGCAGCTAATTCTAGATAGCCAAGGATATTCTCCCAAAGTTGCAATAAGAGGATAATAAATAGCCCTAATCTCTCTCAGGAGGTGAAGAGTTCCCCTATTATACCAAATGCCTAAATTCAGATCACCACTTGGACGTTACTCAGAGGATAGCAGGAGCAGAGGGAGATGCAGTGTCAAAGGTGGGAGAAGAGTAATTGGAAGGGTGCGGAGGATTAGTTTCTATATTATCCCCACCTTTTTGTAATCCATAAAAGGCCAATCATCAGCCCAGAAAGGACAATCTTGAGATACATGGAAGATACCACTCCTTGGTTGTCATATATTTGTTTTAAAAGTTTTTCTAAAGCTAGGATATGGTTGAAATGTGATATAATATGTTCATTAATACAAAGGGATCTTGATCAAAACATAGAAGGTTAAGCTCTAATGCCTATTATTATTAATGATTATAGCATGAAGGGTAACTATAAGTAATACCAATTATAGCCCCTCTATATTAATGTAAACATGTATGTATATACCTTTAGTTATAAACATCTAAATTAAATTTGTGAAGATCATTATATATAGATGATTAAATAAGAAGTCTATTTATCTATGACAATTAGTGCCTATTTTTTAGTGGTAGTGTGTGATCATTAATAGATTTCCCTAAGCATACTGATAGTTGTAACCCTAAGAATTGATAAACAGATATCTGTCCATCTAAGTGTATATAAATTATATATATTGGACTAACGGTATATTTTACCATGAAATATCTCTATTCATGTATCTAAAGACCTAATATGTGGGCCTAAAAACCTAAATAGAGATATATGTATATATTTTTCTAGGATCTGAAACCATGTTTACCTATCTTGGAGTATTTAGTAAAGTGTAAAATCAGAAAGCCCCATAAGCATATGCAAAAATAAATGTGTGTAAGTGATATGAGCCCATCTTTACACTAATGTAACTAATCAAACAAAAAAATTTATTTGCTAGATTTATATACTATTTATTAAAAGAGATTATAGTACCAGTTTTGTTTCCAACATGTATATTTAAAGACCTAATATGTGGGCCTAAAAACCTAAATAGAGATATATGTATATTATTTTCTAGGATCTGAAACTATTTTTACCTATCTTGGAGTATTTAGTCAAGTGTAAAGTTACATAGCCCCATAAGTATATGCTGAAATAAATGTGTATAAGTAATATGAGCCCATCTTTTCATAGATATAGCTAATCAAATAGAAATTTTATTCGCTTAATTTATATACTATTGATTAAAAGAGATTATAGTACTAGTTTTATTCCAATTTTTCTTTAGATAATAGTAAAAGTCCATACTTCACTAAAGCTTGTTCTAACTAGTACTATGAGCCTTAATGTCTTTTCTAGGCCTATGTATACAAAACTTATAGATAGTTAAACGGGGAAAACTTGAGAAGAGCTCCAAAAGTTACATAAAGTTATAATCAGGCTTATTCATACCGGACGTAAATTTTTTTATCAATACCATCCTTTTAAGCCTTATGTAGTCAATCACAGCTCCATTCTCCTTCATTTTTCTTGACAATTATGATGGCATCATCCTCTTCATTTGCGTCCCCAATTTGTCTCGAGCATCATTTTACTGATGGAGCCATGATACAAAAGTCCTCCATTGTCATCTTCTCAAAAACCTCAGGAATGTCAAAGCCTTCATATTTCTAGTACTTTAGCAACCAATCCTTATCAGTGGTTTTTTTAAGCATTTCCCAAAATAGGAAGTCCAGATTATGTTTCATCTTAGACCAATGTTGTTCAAAACACCTTTCATCCTTAATTACTAACATGGGCACACACTGGACGTTTGGAATCTCCTTTAGCATGTCTATCTCAGTCCTCATGATAATTTCTATGAAAGGCACGGTGAGATCAAGGTTAATGCTAAAAACCATTTTATCAAGTACTCCCAGAACGTCATTCACAAAGATGCCTTTGGAAACCCCAACGATATCATCTTTCTCAAACCTAGTGAAGGAAGCTAGAGCAATAAATCCTCCTACAATCAACCCATTATTTATAAATTTAAATTCGTTGTCAAAATAGAAATCTCCTAAAATTTTCTCTGTGGCTCACCTCACAGCCTCCAGGAGTTGGTTTAAAATTTTATTCCAGTGCTTTGGTTTAATTGATCCTCGAAATGCTGTGGTTCTGACATCGCCCAACAAAAAGGTTAACAACCTAGACTCCATCTCCAAGCTGACTCATTTCCTCAAATTAAACTAGTACTTCTTTGGGAAAAGAGTGTGACAATAGGTCTTTAATACAGAGATATCAAGCTGAGATACTTAAGTCTTGTCATGATTTACTTACCCTTAGTACATCCCTTAAGCTCTACACAATTTTTTTTAATTAAGCTTACATGTATGAAGGGTCTTGATCCCAATTAATGCATCTATTGTCAATATACTACTTTAAATCCTTTCTTATAAATATCTTTGTGCTAAATAAAGTTTTAACCTACATGGGCTTCTTTAATTGATCATAAATCGTAGTATGTTTCTATTACTTTAGGGATAAAGTACCTCTCAGGTTTCTACTTATTAGATTAGGTGGGAATTGGCTTTCTTAAAATTAAATTGGGGGAGGGTTCGCAAACCAAGACAATGTTATTAGTAGAATAACCATGTTACGATTACAATTTAAACTCAGGGTTGTAGTTTCTCTTAACCACCATAATAGATGTGTAGAGCCTTCGAGCCATGGCTCAAGGCAAGAACAGACAATGTATGAATTGGACAGCTCATCTCAACCTTGTAACCTTATTATTAAATGATTGATCCTAATTATATTTGGATTACCTGAGTAGAGGTGGAGCAAATGATGAATATTCTACGACATTGGGCTAAAACCTTATTGTAGCACGATAACAATAATCTAAGGCCCCTGCACTGACATGATTGTTCTAATACAATCTGAAAAAAGGATCTGCCTTTAACTATTTTAAACTAAGAATTTAAAGATTGATTATGTATGTTTATTTATGTATGTATTATTTATATATATATGTATGTATGTTTATATATATATATATATAAACATACATACATATATATATATATATATA
>MU226020.1:1932782-1950422 GCA_018584345.1 Thuja plicata
TTATATATATATTTGCCAATTGAAATGATTAAGTTTTTCCTGTTTGTATATGAGAATATATACATATGTTTATATATTATTTTAAGTGTTTTTTACTAAATCTATAACCTCTAGTATAATAGTAGGAGGCCAGAATATATCCTGCCACTGTGTAATCTGTATTGCCTAATTGCTCCTACCTATTTATTAATACTCTTGAGTTACCTAAATGCAAACACAGTGAATCCTCAGAGTAGTATAATGACGCACTAGTCTTTTTAACAATTCTACAACACTTTACCAGAATATAGTCGAAGTGAGTTGAAGTTAATTCCCATTTGATGCCCTTTGGGATACATACACTTATGAAATTCCAACCCTTATGATAGTTAAAAATTGTCTTCATATATAGATAAACGATTAATACTATTTTAGGAGAGGTAGTATAGCTATAAGGGAAAATACATACATGTACAGAGGGATTAATCATTATAATTATGAGTGTGTGTATTAATAATTGTGTCCCTACATACATACATATAGATAGACATACATACCTACATACAAATATACATAACTATATAAATACTTTCATTTGTATATACATAAATATATGCATACATACATATATACATGCATCAGTACATACATACAATCCTTTATCCCTGCCTAAAGATGCACTTTATGTGTATATCTTTCTATATTATGGGTATAGAATAATAAGACAGTTTGGATTAATTAATTATATTAAAGGTATGAATATTTTTTATATAACCCTTGATCCCTATCCTCTCTTAAAAATAATAAGATAGGATAATGTACTGACTTCCTAGGTTCAAGAAATATTTTAAGAGAAAGGGGCCTAAGCCAAGTCTGATAAAGCACTAGGGGGTAAGGAGAGCCCATCTTCTCCTAAATTAGCTAATTCATCAGCCCTTTTGTTTCCCTCTCTATATATATGATTAATTGTAATTTTAGAGAATACCTTTGTAAGAGATATTGCTTCCAAAAGTAGCGCATTCAATCTCCAATTAGGCGTTGATCCTACTCTGAGGGCATTCACAATTATAGCCGAATCTCCTTCAATTTCTAGATTTTTAATTCCTAAATCTCTGCACATTTTCAGGCCTTTACACAAGGTCAACATTTCTACCCAATTGTTAGTCTCCAACCCTATAGAGGAGTCCAACATTGCAATTTCTCTACCCTCGCTATTATGAATGCAACATCAAATTCTAGCTATACCCGGATTTCCCCTAGACACCCATCAAAATTTAGTTTAAACCAACCATGTTGGGGCGGAGTCCAAACACAAGATTTCCTTTTCGAAGTAGTATTCATTTCTCCTGGACCTAGGAAGGGAGGTAGGACTAGGCCAACCCACTTTCCTCTGATTTTCTCATCCCAATATGACATTTTTGCCTCTCTTTTTTGTTGACCCCTATTTTTTTTATTAGTAAATTCAATGATGCTACCTTCAATTTTTTTAATAAGTTGTCTCACTTCCATTTTCTCATCCCTAAAATTTATTCTATTCCTTTCTTTCCATAACTCCCAAATTAGGATAGAAGGAGCATTTATCCATAGATTAGCATAGATACTTCCTTTCTTGATTTTCGTCCAAGCTTGGAGCATCTCAACGATGGTGTTGGGGAAGGAAAATTGGCAACCCAGGTTATAGACTAACCTAGTCTGGAGCACTAGTTAGAATAGTTACAATTTAATAATATATGATTAATGTCTTCTTCTTCTTTTTCACATAGGGGACAGCTACTAGGCCCTTTAAAATCCATTCTCTTAAATCTATGCATTGTGAGTAAATTTTTTTGCAGGGCTATCCAAGTACACAAACTTGGCTTAGGCAGGTAGTATTTATTCCAACAAAGTTTGATTGGTAAGTTAGTTTTAGGCCTAATTTATTTACTTCTTATAACCTTATAGCCATCCTTCGTATTTCATTCCCCATTATTGGACCCATCCCATACCAAGGAGTCTTTATTCCGATTAAGGACCAAATATCTTTTTTTAATACATCTGTTAGAAGTCTAGCCTCATCCCTAGGAAGATTAAGCTAAGAAAAGTCCTTCCATTCCCATCCTATGTCATTAGTTGATTCCCTGATGTAATCTTTGACTAATTTACCAAGGGAGGACTCTCAAATGGGTCTGGATCTATTACAAGGGGTTTTATTCAATGCCTCATACCCACCCTAGGAATCAAACCAAAAGAGGGCTTCCTCCCCTGTTCCTAAGTTTCGAGTAAGATGGTTAGAAATAATTAAGCGACATTCTAGCATGAAATTCCAAATGCGAGATCCTCTAAGTGGTTTTTTTTCATAAAAATGTTTACGGGATTATTATCTTCAAGATATTTGGATATTAGAATTTTTTCCCACTTAGCTTGGGGTTTTTATATAGTCGCCAAAATATTTTTGCTCCTAACATTTTTCCTTGATCTCCAATATTTTTAATGCCCATACCACCTTCATCTTTTGGGCAGCATACTTTGTCCCAAGCAATAAGGGGATATTTCTTATCTTCACTAGTTCTTTGCTAAAAGAAGTTCCTTAAGTGTTTATTTAGTTCTGATTTTTTATTATTAGGGAGATTAATGCAAGTTAACTGGTAGATAGGCATTGTGGCTAAGACAGATTTGACCAAGGTGGCTCTACCGACAGAGGAAAGCCACATGCCTTCCCAAGAATTCATTTTATTTTTTATTTTTTCTATTATTGGATTCCAAAGAGAGGCAGCCCTTGACCCCTTATCTAAAGGGAGACAAACATATTTACAGGGAAGACATCCCTGAGTAAACTTTCAAATTTTATAGATCTGTTTTGTTGTTATATCAGTTGTATTAAAGAAGTAGACTTCAGATTTAACCTTGTTGATTACTTGCCTAGAGGCTGCAGTGTAAGAGTCTAAGGTCTGTTTAAAGATTTTTGCTTCATTTTCCTCACTAGCCCCATATAACATAGTGTCATCAACAAATTTTTGATGGGTAGTTGGTTCCAGATTTCTTGATATAGTAATACCCTTAAGTAAGCCTTCCCTTTGCCTAGAATGAATAGCATTCCCAAAAGCTTCCGCCATAATAGTAAAGAGATAGGGCGACATCGGGTCACCTTGTCTAATTCCTCTTGAAATCTCAAAAAACCCTTTTGGAGTTTCATTTACTAATACAGATATCATGAGAGTGGATATACATTCAAATATAAGGTTGATCCAACTTTTTGCGAACCCAAAAGCTTCTAGGCATTTGCAAAGGAATTGCCAGTCTACTTTATCATAAGCGTTTTTGATATCCAATTTGATCAACATACTAGGGGATTTGTTTTTTTGAACCAAGTGTATGGCATCTTGGGCTATAATAATCCCATCATAAATTGATCTCCCAGGGACAAAGCCAGTTTGTTCCACCATTATCAAAATAGGCATGATTTTTTGAAGCCTAATGGTCAATGTTTTGGACAATAATTTATATTGGGTGTTACTGAGTGCAATTGGTCTAAAATCATTAAGGTTTTCTGGTTTAGGTTTTTTGGGGATCAAGGTTAAAAAGGTATTATTCACTTCTTTCAAAAAATTTCTTGAATTCCTAACACCTTCCAGGGCTTCAGTGACCTCCTATCCTATGAAGCCCCAACATTTATGATTAAATGCTTCTAATATTACTATGGCTTAAAGTAGTGTATAAAAATTAAGTAGTATAAATTTGATTATTGCTCCATTTAAGTATATACATAAAAAAATGAAATTTAATGTTCATGGTAATATTGTTTATATAAATCATAGTTTTATTTTTTTGAACATTCAAAAATAATATTCAAACATGAATATAAGAATTGAATGGAGATAAAATTCTCAAATTCTTTTATACATGTAAATTTATACATATTAAGTTGAAGACTTCCTATAGTAGAAACATGATCATTAATTGGAAAGACTTCCTACACTAACATCATAATCATTGGTAAATATTTAAAACTTTGAAAAACTTTAACATACATTGACTATTTTAATCAATTGACTTTTATTATCGATTAAAATGCAACTTAGACTATCATTAATGCTACAAAAATGCAAAAGGCCAATGGTGGAAGATGTAATTGGATTGTAACAAATAATTTAGAGATAAAAAAGATGCAGGACATGACAACAGAAGGGGGTCTCAAATACGATATCCTAAGAGTAAAGACCACCATATTTTTATTCAAAGTAGATTTTACAAACGCAAACTAAAGGCTTGCATGGCTAGGATGTTATTTATGGGCTCGTTTGAGCACTAGAATACCATATCCTAGATATGGTCACTTCTAGAAGATGCATATTCTCAAAAAGAAATCTAGAATACAGACTGACCCATTTGGTTCACCTGGAAGATGACTGAGAAGATGCATAAGGAATTTTAATTCTTTAGTTTTTAATTTCCTTGAATATGGTGTGTATATGTGTGTATATATACACACATGCACACATGTGTATATATATACATACATACATACATGTATGTATATATATATATATATACATGTGTGTATATATACACACATGTATCATGTGTGTGTATACACACACATATACAAATGTATTTATATACACATATGTATGTATATATATACATGTGTATCCATGTATACACATATACACATATACACACATTTGTGTATATATACACATGTTACATGTATATACACATATTACATATGTATATATACACATGTGTGTATATACAAACATGCATATATACACATGTGTATATACATATGTGTATATATACACATGTGTATGTATATACACACACATGCATATATATACACATGTGCATGTATATACACACATGTGTGTATATATACATCCTTATAGCAATATAATATATGTCTTTATTATCATGGATTCTATGAAATATTAAATTTTGTTTGTATATACATGAACATGTGTATATATAGACACATATATATACACATATGCATATATACACACATGTATATATATACATCCTTATAGCAATATAATATACATCTTTATAGTCACAGATCCCACAAAATAATAAATTTGGTTTTCTAAAAATTGGAATTCCCATTCCACTTAATTTGAAATTCCAATTCCACCTATTTTGGTGGAAGATGCAAATTCCCATTTTGTGGCAAAATTGGAATTTCAAAATTCCAATTCCAATTTTTTGGATGGACACAAATATGGAATTAGAATTTCCTGGAATTAGATAATGCCAATTCCAGTCTGATTCCCGGAAATAAACGAGCCCTATAAGTTCTCAAAAAATGACTATTCCTATTCATGATTTATCTAAATAGGCAAATGAAGAATGGAAGGAAATAGATGAGATTTCATATCTAGATAATTCTCAGGGGATTTTCATTATTTTTTTTGAAACAAAAGGGAACAGGGACAAGATTTTCAAAAATAAAGCATGATTTTACAAGCACTTTGGTTTGTATATGAAAGCATGGTCTCCTAACTTCAATCCTGAAGGTAATAATATTAAGTGCATCTCTTTTTAGGTGTAACTTCATAATTTACCATTAGAATGTAGAGAATTAAAAAATTTAGAGATCATTGGGAATAAATTGGGTATTTTTTTGAAGCTAGATCTCATCTCTCTAAAGAATTTCCATCTCCCTCCTAAAATTTGTCTGTTAATGATATGGAGAAAGCTCTTCCCTCTTCCCTTATAATCATTTATATATATGGTGATTGGATTCAATGTATTATTTATAAAGAGGGAGGAGGAGAAAATTTAATTGAGATAGACACAAGTCAAATTATCCATATTATGCTACAAGGATAACATCGAGGCTGATCTTACTGATTTGGATCCAGGCTTTTGTAGTGACACCCCTATTTTTAGAAACCGATATTTTTTGTTTCCAAAAGTAGAAGAGTGGAAACTTAAAAATATGTACATACTAAAAGAATCTTGTACGGATTCAATCCAACCAATTTTTCATACTTTGTGTCTTCTATTGAAACCATTTTGGGCTATCAAAAATTATTATAACTACAAGGAAGGGCTTTATCTAATGAATGGAGAGGATTAGAGAAACGAGTTGGTAATAGACAAGGTCTATTTAGAAAATTATAAACATGTTTAATTATCTTGGGTAAGGGAATACTCCAAGAAGATCAGATAGTTATTGACGATAATTTTGAAAAAAAGGATGAGAGAACAACCATGAATAATCTTAATATAATTTTTTGAATTATATTTATTTTAAAGAAGAAAAATATAATATTTTTTTTCAAATTAATTTCTCAAATTTTATTTTCACTAAGATATTGAGTATTTTATATCAAAATTCCTTTTATCATCCTTCCAGAATCAATGAAAAATGTCCCTTTTAGTGGAAAATGCACCCAACAAAAGCTCAATGTTGAATTTCTCCCAAATTCAAGGAGGAGAGCTCTAATACCATGTAAGAGTCATTGGAGAACTTGGTCTCACAAGATCAACCTTCTAAACAAGAGAAACAAAGAGAATGAAATGTTGGAATATGGCATAATAATATAATAATGATATTATCACAATTAAAATGATACAATATACATCAACACTCATTTGTGTTGACTGATCTGATATGAATTCATCTGAGTTAACTCTGAATCATCTTGAATAAATCTAAGTAGCACATAAGGGAGAGGAGTGTGCTAATTATATAATATAATATGGGAACATAATTCGAAGAGGAACAATAACTCCCAAATAACCAAATTAGGTGAGAGTTTTACCTACTTGGTAAATGCCAAACATGTGGCTATACCAACATAGGTAAGGACAAGAAATTGGTTATAGGTTGGTTGCTAATAAATCCAAAACAGGGCGAGACATTCAGATACCTAAAGTTGGGTCTGAATGCAACTTGTAATTGTTTGATTTTGCCAAGTGTCCTAATTAATTTAATATAACCTAAGATAACTTAATATAAGTGTAGGAAAAATAAATAATCTCTTACATAAGGTGAAATAATAACCTACACCAACAAGTATGGCATGATACTCTGGTACAATTCTTTTTTTATTTGGTTTGGAATTTTATAGACCTTATGTATATTTCTTTTATATTTTCAGTAATATAATCTTCGTTTTAGTATTTTATCATCATAAACAAAAGAAGTATAGGAGCTCTAAAGTTAGATCCAATGTGTATTATGCTCTTTAATAGTTTAAAATTAGTGGTTTGATTTTATTTTTTTGGATATTGTTGGCTAACAGATTTGTTCTCTTTATACTCTGATATTTATCCTCCAACTCTATGCCTCTGAAAACAAATCGTTTACACAACAGTAGGGCAAGAATTTACATTGCTTCCCTCTGAATTTTGCAAAAAGGTACAGCTCCCTTTATAAAATATTCAATGAATGGAAAATGCAATTTTAACATATAAGCTTTTAACTGAAAAGCAATAAAATATCTCTCAACCATTCCTAGACGGATGAGGTAGAACAAAAGAAACTTGCAAAGCTAAACAATAAAATAGAGAACTACCTTGCGGAAGAAAAATAAACTTAAGCGGCCATGCAGAGAAATTTAGACTAAATGGAAGTTCATCTACAGGAAAATTATAATTCAGAGAGCTACAATAAATGACTAAAACTGAATTGGACATACACGAGATCGATATATAATTCTCTCAAAGTAGAACATATATATTTCACTATCTAATTCAAAGATCAAAATGTTTTCATGCACGAGTATTCAGGTAAGACTGGCTCAAAGTCCAGTTATCATCAGTCATTCAAACTACTGCAAGAACAGAAAAAGAAATTAAGCTACTGCTTCTATCATATTCTATCTTTCCCTCTATTCTAATCTATTCTAACCCCTTCCATGTCTTAAGCGCCAGCTTAAATAGTTTAAACGGTCTGAGAAAGCCTCCAGAAAAACCCGGCTTCTCGAACCCCATTAAAACAAGAAACAGTTAACAGTTAAAAACTAGTTTCTAAAGAAGATTCAAAGCAGGGTAAATTGAGTAAACAAAACTGAATTGATTCAGTTTTCTTGTGCATCCTCTGATGTGGCAACCTTCACGAGCTTCCAGGACCGGTAAACTCGGAGTAGCTCCTGAGTAGGCAGGGCGTGCAAGTTCTTCAATGCGGTCAACTTGGCATGCGTGGCATTTTTCTCCCATCTCATTTTCTAAATTTTCTCCGCTTGCTTTGGCAATTGACCTCGGTTTAAGATTAGCATTGCTTCTATGTTAGCGGTCCTCGTGAGGTCATGAACCATCGGAGCTTCACTCTCCTTGAAGGCGTTCATTTCATCCACGAAGGATTTCACTAATGCATCAACTCCCTGGTCTGCATCTTCCAATTGTAGAATTCCTGAGGGATTTACTATTTTAGTATCCTTCAGGGTGTCAGAGTGAATCTCCTTCACGGCCTTTTCCATAACCCGCATCTGAGAAATGGCTGTCTCGAACAAAGTGTTCTTCCAGCTGAAGTTCTTCTTCAGGATGAACAGCATACACGGGTTGACCAGCTTCATGGGGTTCTCTGTCAGAAATTGCTTCACTCTGTAGTCTTCGATTTCTTGTACTCTTTTCACAATCTCTGCGTGGCTTTCTGCTTCACTTTCCCAGATTGGGATCAATGTCTGGAGCTCACCCAAGAGTACTTCACCGTCTACACGGGTGCTCACAAACTCTTTTATAAAAGCACTGCCTTCCGCTATGATGCCGTCTGTCCATGCCCTCATTACCTCCGTCCAGGTCCTCCCGTGCTGCACTTGTTTGACCAGTTTCTGACTTTCCGCCGAATTAGGGTCGAACCCCTGATGAGCCTGCGCTAGAGGTATTGCACCATTCTCAGCAAGAAAATATAGGAAATCCGCCATGGTCGAAACTATCTGTTTCAACTCCTGCTTCTCTCTGCTGTCCTTCTGCGACTGCCCGAGCATATGATCGGCAGAGAATTTAAAAATGTGGTCGCGGGAGTCTCTGTTCAGCACTCCCAAATCCATCTTCGTTATCTCATAATCTTCGAGCTCAGGATTTTGTGTATCTCCCATAGGTCTCATCGTAGCAATTTCAGCAGTGAATTTCCCTGTAGAAGGATCTGTTATAAGCCTCGCATCGCTCTTCATCCGTTTAGTTTTCAGAGTACGAGCTGCGTACCTCATCACTATTTCTTTAACTGGCATAGACAGAGGCTTGAAGCTTTTCCTTTTGTTAACTGATTCCGTAAGCCAAGGTGGGATTGCGCTAGACACCATTCGATTGTCGGGGGTCTTCACAAGTGTATACGCATCCTGAGACACATCTTGGCAGTGCGTGAGAGCTTCCTGCATCTTCCCCTTGTGATCGAGGGTGAAGGTGAGATCTTCATCGTTGAGTTCACCGACGTCATCCAGGTAATCAAGTTCCTCGGAGGCCATTTGATTTTTCTTCTCAGACCTTGTCCTTGGTCTTGACCTTGGCGCGGTTGGATGTTTCGCCGAG
Source organism: Thuja plicata (assembly GCA_018584345.1). Lineage (NCBI taxonomy): Eukaryota > Viridiplantae > Streptophyta > Pinopsida > Cupressales > Cupressaceae > Thuja > Thuja plicata. Next base: position 1,942,215 of record MU226020.1, read on the forward strand.
ACTGTCTTCTCCTTCACTAGTATTTTCTCACCTGCATTTGATGACAAAAGAGAACTATTAGCAATGGATCGTGTTACATTCTTAATGGGGAACCCAGTGTTATGACTTGTATCTGTAAGAAGCTGAAGTTCCTTCTTCTTCGCCACGATCCAATTCTCTGTTTCCTCAAAAATACTGCGGGCTCAGAGTCTGATATCACTAGACTCCTTTCTACTCCAATCGATGATCGAAATAGCATCCTCCTCGGAGAAGGTGGCGGATGGATGGGGAACCTCTGAATCATCATCTTCTATATTTTTGATATCAAATTTCAACTGCAGCAGCTTAATCTGAGATACCGTAAGCCTAGTTCTATCTCGTTCCCAAATCATTTTTTCATTGCCGAGATCCTCCCACAGGTCCTCCAGGTGGTAGCTGGGTGAAGGGCATTTTCCTAATCTCAGGGTCTGTCTGGCAAAGCCTTTACTATCGAACCCTGTTCTCAATTCATAAAAAGGCATGTGGAAGTTCAATAAATTACTCCCCACAACATATGCGTCCAGCATGCTGTTACAGATTAAGTGGCCTAATTTCACTGGGAACAGAGAGTTCCATTTATCTTTCGGGAGAGCTGTTTTAATGACAATGAAAAAACTGTCTGCAAATTTTTGCAAGAATGAAACAGTCGAAAGTGTACCTAGGTAGCTTCAATGGTTCTTCTTCGAATCCTCCTACTCGAATGTAATTAAAACGAGGGAATTGAATATAAAAGCTGCCAAATACTTTAACCAATCTCTGTGCATTGTCTGAAATCCTCTGGTTAGGCCTGCCAGCCAATTCCTGACGCAATTTCCCCCAGAACACATCATGTATTGTTCTGTAATCCTCCAAAACCTTATCTCTTCTCAGTAATGGACAATACTCGTAGATAAATAAATTTCCATTCCAGGGAGCTTTCTGAATAGGGGATAGGTCCTGAGTGCAGGCCAAACAATACATCAGGTACGAAGACATGTAAAACCCTTCCCTGGTCATCTGATTCTATTTGAGCTGGTCCCGAAGAGATGCGGCTATAATTTCAGCCCAGTCAATGTGTTGGCTTCCTTCTAAGATGATTTCTATAAAATGATACATCCACTCATCAAAGGACAGGGCCTATTTAGAACCTTTTAATCGGTGAAGGAGAACAACCAAATCATGTATTAGGGGGTTCATATGATCCTTGGTGAGATTTTTGGGCAACCGCGACCCTCCTTTATAGTTGGTCTTCGTCCACCTCCTCGCTATGTGACTCCTATTTTTATCAGCACTTTCCCTGAATTGGGCCAGAGATTGGGTCGGCGTAAAGTTGACCAGACCTTCATCCGGTATTTTGAAGACTGCTAAAATGGTTCTGCGATTAACAGGGATTAGGGTTTGACCATCTGTGTTCAAGCTACTCTTGAACTTTACATCGTATCTTTTGATACATTCTTGTACCAATTCTGGACAAACAGTAGCTGGCGGAAAAGCAGCCGCTTCTAATAACCCACTAGCTAGGACTTCTACAATGAACTCATCGTCAACACGAGTTGAGAGATTTGAAGGTATGCTATCGACTGAAACCCCTAAAAGATCTGTCTGTTATGACCGGGGCCCTACATTCAAGATTCTTCACGTTTCCAAAGAAATGCATGATAGACCTCATGCTTGCCTAAGAATATGAAAGTCTACCAGCTCACTGCTTGAACTAATAAATTTGCAGGAATAACCAGAAATGAGAGGTAGAGCTTGAAAGAAGCTACCTGTATGCTTTGTACTTCAACCAGACCACCCTTCCAGCGCCCAAACCCTGCAATGTACAATAGGAAAAAGGACTTACCAAGCTTCTATTTTTAGTTGCCACTTGAAACGCGAAATATACTCCATCATGCGAGTATTAATAGGGTTTTTGATACCAAGTGGTGATAAGTAATAAATGCTTTCAAATCAAATTAACTCTTCAGGATCTGCCACCTTTTTAATCATCATCATTCCATTTCAAACCAAATATTTCCCAACCGTGCAAGCGATTGCCTCGTTTTTTGTGCACTGACCCATCCAACGAAATCACGCCACATCAACTGGCGCGTCTTGTCAGGACATCACATCATTATTGATCACGCCGGTAGTCCGTTTGAACTACTTTGAACTCCTTCAAACTGGAGTTTGAAGAGGTTCAAAGAGATTCACCCTCTCTCAAGAGGAAAATGCCGCACGCTTTCCTGCATAACACATCGTTAGTAATAAAGGACTTAGGCTGCTTTTGAACTCCTTCGAACTACTTCAAACCGGAGTTTGAAGAGGTTCGAAGTGATTCAAATGACTCGAAAGGATATGTTACCAGTTTTAAAACGGACCAAACTGATACAAACGACGCCGAAAGCTTGGATTTGACAAACTCAAATGCGCGAAGGCTCGTGAAAGGACCAACAAGGTGGAAAAATGAACAGAGTGAAGCTTTGACTAATGAAGATATGAGAACTTGAAAAGTTCAAAATAAGGTGACTCTTAGTCACCCAACATCGGCTCTGACTGGGGACTACAAATTTCCCAATTTGCAGAGAACTTCAGAGAACTGGTTTGCAAACCAACCCAAGCAAAAGGAAGGGAAAAGAAAAGAGGGACACAACCAAAACTAAAAACACAGGAACCTAACTACTATTTACAAAGGGGACGAACCCAGACACTTAGAGCTTACATAACTTCAGATCCTTCCCATTATAGGTGAAGGGTAGATTGACACCATCTGGATATGATAGTTTAAAGGCGTTTGAGCCCAGGCTTTCCGAGATGATGAACGGGCCTTTCCAAAGAGATTCAAACTTTCCATGTGCCCCCTTTGATGCTCTTCTCTTATCCCACAATAGGACTTCATCTCCCACCATAAAACCGCGAGGCCTAGCCCTCATGTCAAAAATCTGTTTCACTTTCAGCTGATGTTCAGTAATATGGTCTACCATATTTTCCCTGTCTTCCTCCAACTTACTTAGGTGCATTATGCGCCTCTCCAGGGGATTTTTAAAATATTCATCTTCAATAACTTCTTGAAGTTGCGCAGAGGATAGCTCGAGAGGCAGAGAAACACGAGCCCCAATCCCATACACCAATTCAAAGGGTGACATGCCAATAGCTCACTTCAAAGTAATCCTGTCTGCCCAAAGTGCCTCATGGAGCTTCTTATGCCATTCTCTGGGATTATCATCCATCAACTTTTTCATTACGACAATCAGGTTTTTGTTGCTGGATTCTGCTTGGCCATTTCCCTGCGGAAAGTAATCCGAGGAATGGGCTAAGGCCACACCATGTTCATAGCAGAAGGTTGATATTTCTTTAGAAGAAAAAAAAGTAGCGTTATCTGCTACAATTTTAACTGGTACCCCGAACCTTACAAAAATAAAATTCATCAAAAAGTCACACACCACCTGAGAGTTTGCTTTCTTCGTGGGTATTGCCTCCACCCACTTTGTGAAATAATTGGTGGCAGTCAAAATGTAAATATCTCCTGCGCTAGATGGTGGGTTCAAGGGCCCGATGAAATCAATTCCCCACTATCTGAATGGTTCTTCTACTATAACGGGCTTCAGAGGTAATGCTGCTAGATAGGGTCTCCCCGAGAACAACTGACACTTGTCACAACTTCTTACATACTGGTAAGCATCTTTAAACATCCCTGGCCAGTAGAACCTGTTTCGGAGAATCTTGTAAGCTGTCACGGTTGATGAGTAATGCCCTCCGCATGCTTCGTCGTGGAATTCTCTTAACAATTCTTTCCTTTGTCCTTCATCCACGCATCTGAGGAAAGTGCCATCAACTCCTTTCTTGAACAAGGTGCCCTAGGAAATCACATATTTACTGGCTCTTAACCTTAGGTTCCATCTCTCTTTTTGATTCAGATGATCTGGACACTCACCATATGTCAGGAAGTAAGTAACATCTGAGAACCAAGGGTCAATCGAGCTAACCAGCAAGGCCATAGGAACTTCATCTATTTTTTCACAAATTTCATTATTCTCTGCCATCAACTTGCACAAACCCTTGCCTCTGACCAAATTTGTGGGTTTGATCGTTAGATCATACTCCTAGATCTTGCAATCCATACAGCTCTATTATTCATACCGATCTCTTTCTGAATCAAAATACTTTTCACGGCGGTCTCCGGCACATATACGATACTATGCGAGTGAAGGATATAGTATCTGAAATGTTTCACTGCCTTCACCACCGCATAGGCATGTTTTTCTATCTGAGAATATTTAAGATCGTGCTTCTTCAGAGGAACGCTCATGAAAGCTATGGGTGCTTCTTGCCTGCCTTTACCCTTCTGTGTGAGTATACTCGAAAGGGTGTGCTGGGAAGCATAACAATATATAATGAAGTCCTTTTTAAAATCAGGGCTTTTCAGTACTGGTGCCTGGGATATGGCACTTTTGAATTCTTCAAAAACTTTCTTTCCATCATCATTCTATTTGAAAGGAACCTTCTCGCTCATCATCTCTATCATGTGTCTTGTTACCTCGGAGAATTCAAGGATGAAGGCTCGCAGAAAATTGATTTGCCCGAAGAAGGATTTCAGGCCAACTCTGCTAGCGGGCAGGCTGAGCTGTTGGATTGCCTTGACCCGATCGGGATCTATTTTTATGCCATCTTTCGATACTATATGACCGAGTAGTTTTCCCTCCTCTACAAAAAATATGGACTTTTTGGGGTTCAAGGAGATACCATGATCCCTGCACCGTTGCAAGACTCGTTCCAGGTCATTCAAGTGCTGATTCCTCTTTTTGGAGAAGACTGTGAGATCATCCAAATAGATCACTATGATGTTATTCCTGAGATCTTCAAATGAAGAGTTCATTGCCCTTTGGAAGGTGGCGCCTGCATTTATTAACCCGAAAGGCATTCTGTTGTAGGCGTAAGTACCCCATGGTGTGATAAAGGATGTCTTATGCTGGTCAGCTTTTGCCATGCCTATTTGATTATAACCTGAATAGCCATCCAACATTGACATGACTTCTGAACTGGAGACTGCCTGTAAGACATGTTCCATGACGGGCAGTGTGTAATTGTCTTTTAAACTTGCTTGGTTCAGGTTATGAAAATCAACGCAAATTCGCACTTCGCCATTCTTCTTCCTTACTGGGACTATGCTTGCTATCCACGTCGAATGGTGAATAGGGTAAATGATTTAGGCTTGTAACATTTTCTTAACTTCCTTCAGTATGGCTTCTGACACCTTAGGGTTATAGTTTCTTAGTTTCTGAGGAAAAGGAATAACCCCAGGTTTCAAAGGGATTTGATGCTCAAACTGACCACCTCTGAAAATCTTCAGATCTCCATAATCCCAGGTGAAAACATCTCTATATTCTTTCAACAACCTCTTCAAATCTTCTTTCTCAGATTCAGTACAGCTTTGACCAATAGAGATCCACCTAGGGGAATCTTGGTCACCTATATCGATCTTATCATACTCTTTTGGAGTTGGGGCATGTGAGACTTTTTCCTTCGTCATGCTGTCATCTCTTCTTCCGAATAAGTGTTCCAAGGAAACTAAGCCCTTAGGGATCTTATTGCTTTTTAGCTGAATTATCCCCGCATTATCATCCTCATCTTGGTAAACTTCTGTACATTCATTCTTTGAGCCTTCAAAATATGTTTCAGTGAATCCAGCGGCACACTCCAGGAATTCTTTAAGCTGTGCATCATCATCAAAAACCTGCCAGTTCTGAACATTGTCCGGTACCCTTGGTTTGTATATCATTTCAATCTGATATTTTTTAGTTTTAAAATCAGGGTGCGGCAAGAGCAAGGAGGCCGATACGTCCAAAGAATCTGCTCTAGTATTCTGATTTCTAGGGATATACTCGATGGAAAAAGTGTCAAAGGATTCTATGTCATCCCAGACTAGATTTCTGTAATGCTTTAATTTCTCGTTCTTTACAGAAAAATGACCCCGAACCTGTTTCACTATTAATCCAGCGTCCCCTTTCACAATCAGTTTTTTAACCCTTCTCAACTTGCATTCTTCCAGGCCCAACAACAAGGCTTCATATTCTGCGGTGTAGTTGGTGTTTTTGAAATCCAACTTGAAGGAAAAAGGTATACAATGTCCATTTGGGGGAAAAAGGACTACTCCAGCACCTGAACCTGAGTTAGAATAGCTTCCATCAAATTCCATCTTCCAAATATCTTCTTCTTTCTCAGGTTCGATCTGAACATCTTTATCTGGAGGAGATAAAATAACATAATTCCCGAAATTACATTCTTCATACAGGATTTGGGCTCTGGGTTCAGCTGAAAGCATTACGGTATATTTATTCTTGGGTTCAGGTTCTAACTTTACTTTCCTTTTGCCTACAGGAATTGTAGCTTCGGACCAATCCATTTTTATATCCCCACCCAAATCTTTACAGAAGGTTCTGCTGAGTAACATCCCATAACTAGCTGGGATATCGGCTACTAAGATGGTGAGTTTTAGCCGCTTGTCCGGGTAGGCTGCCAGAACAACTTGGAAATCTTTAATCTGACCCTTCAACGACACTTATTTGCCATCCATAGAGTAACAATGGCTGAAGGTTTTGGTTAAGGGTAAGTCCAAGGCTTTGGCTACGGGGGCAGGCATTATGTTGTCAGAGGCACCAGAATCGATAATACAATTACTCAATTTTTGGCCATTCAACAGGAGAGAGACATAGAAAGGATTTGGCTTTTCCTCTACATACTCAGTTTCTATAGAGTTTGTGGATTGACATCCTTCTGGAGTTTGGGGAGTATCTTGGGGTTGGAAAACAAAAGGTTCTTGAGTAGTAGAAGTTTCTCCTATAAAAGGTCTATCCACTTGAGGACTTACATAATTTTCTCCTTTAACATATTTTACCAACTTATCCAGCTCTCCGAGATTCATTCTCAAGAAATCGAGAGAGGAAATAGAAACTGTAGATGACTTACAAAACTCAACAAAATCAAAAGGAGATGAAGGGGTAACTGTATTTCTAGAAAGAATCTTTACCTCCGAACTTTTTGAATTCGTACGTGTTTCTTCACCAGTAGGCTCCTTTCTTTTTGTATCTGTGCTCGTGGCAGCTGCACCTGGGAAAAACTTCTGAGTTCTTTGATTTCTTGTTAAAATAGCGCAGGCTGGATCTTGTAGAGTTGCCAGTACACTTCCCCCTTGCTCTGCACCAGGTACATATTCTGAGTAAAAAGATCCTGATGTACCCATGTCTGGAGGATCCTTTTCTTCATGAAATTGTTCATTATTCACCTCATCTCTGGCTGCATTTAGTTGTAAGTATCTCAACCATTCAGTGCATGTATCCCCATCATGGTCAGTGGTTAAATAGAATGAGCACATAGCTTCTTTGGGAGCAGCCTCTATCTGTAACCTTGGTTGAGGGCCAGGTAACTGCAGCGCTTTCGTCTGCTGTTGGGGCAGTTGTCTTCGACTTATATCTTGATAAGGAGTTTGATAAGTAGTCATTCTATTCTGTTTCCTTTTTAGCATTGCTATATCATTCATAAGTCTCTGTATCATTGAATCTATAGTTGCACTTGTTGAAGGGCTGCTGGGAGTTTGTGCTTCTCTTTTCCACTTGCCGGCTGTTATGAGAGTGTCTTCAAGCTCAATTGCTCTTGTTTGTACGTCTTCGAAGTTAGGCACTCCGTCTTTCAACAAATGAAAGCTTATATCCAGTGGAACCGCATTAACGAAGTAAATCTTTTTGTTCTCGTCACTTGGAGAAGCAGTCGCTGGAATTCTTTGTAGGATTCTATTGAACTTGGCAATGAACTCTCTCATCGGTTCGTGTATCTCTTTCTTTAGCTGACTAAGTTGTATCAATAAAGAGACTTCATTGTCAGGCATTTTGAACCTTCTTTCGAAAGCCCACTTCATGGTGTCCGAATTCGTAATAGATCCATTTGGTAAGTGGCTGAACCAATCAGCAGCAACATCTACTAGAGTTCTGACAAACAGTCTCATCGCTACATCTTCGGTAGATACACTCATGATCCCACAAGCGGTTTAAAAGGCATTGAGATGATCATCTGAAGAGACTTTTTTGTCCCCGCTAAACTTAGGCAGAATCTGATTGGCTCCTTTAGGTAAATCAGCGGGTTGGTTGACCCCTAGGTTCAGAGGCCCAATGTGTTGACCCCAAGGTCTGTTTCCGGCCATGAATGGAAGTTGGAAATTCAAAGGTTGGATATTTAAGA
>MU226020.1:1966558-1985642 GCA_018584345.1 Thuja plicata
ACAAGGTGGAACATTTAACTCCTCACACAAACTCAAAGTGAGTCCAAAAGTGGAACATTTAACTCCTCACACAAACCCAAAGTGAGTCCACACCTTAGAAAACTAATGAGATCAAGAAAGCATAAAAGGGGGGGGGAACTTTATGGAACACTTAACACTCTTTTCAAGTAGACCCCTCCCCTGTATATGAATGCTGGGATTGCATCCAAAGGGCATAAATGAGGGGTGATTAGAATAAGCGAGTCCAACAACCCAATTTAGCTAACAAGATCAATCAAAAGTACTCCAAATTTTCTTATCAATACTACTCACAAATGAAAAAGGGTTAAACAATGGAATATTTAACTTTCCAAGTAAACATAGAGTGAGTCCACAAAGTGGTGCATTTGACTCCCTATGTAAACAAGGAATGAATCCATGCCCTTTATCACTAAATGAGATATTTAATATTGGAACCAAGAATTACTTAAGCTTTAAACACAAGCATTCACTTACACAAACTTGTATGAAATAAAATCTATGTCCATTCATTTTCCATTAAGAGCATCAATTGAAATGTGTTCTATGAAAGCATGTAAACACTCAAGCCAAACACATGAGAGGTTTATTTTTAATCCTAAAATTCAAATGTTGTAGAGATGTAAAAAAACACCTCAATTCCAATGCAATGCGCTTAGTAGATTTTACATTTTTTCGGTTTGTTTAAAGCATTTTCCATGAAAGAAAGCCATGAACCTTCAAATAAACAAGACAAGCAAACAAGCAAACAAGATATGCAATATATATTCAACTTATAAAAAACCTAGGGTTAGATCTAAAAATCAATTGGTAAGAGCAATAATAATCAGCAAATAATCCAAATGACAACTCACATCATGCAATGAACCATGTGAAAAATAAGTGTACACTAATCATCAAATACCCTTTTTTTAATTTTTAATTTTAACCTAGTCAACAAGATCCGATTTGTTTGCTATGAATTTAGATCCCAAACCCTAAATATAGAAAAGAGACCCCTACTAAAAAATAGATAGCTTTACAAAAATGTCAAAATTTTAAAAAAATCTTTTCATTTGTGCCCTAGAGAGCCACTTTCCCAAAATAGATTAGTTTTTATAAATTGACCAAATAAGCTATGATATGACCTCTAAATCAAAAACAAAATAAATGGACCCCCTGTATAATTTCAACACCTTTCTAGAAATGTAAAAATTTCCAAAAATTACGCTGATATGTGCCAAAAATTAAGTTTTTATGAAAAACAAAGAAAAAATCATTAAAACTACAAATTACCTCTAAAAAATCTAAACTTTTTACTGCAGCTTCTCTGATATGTCACCAACCTACAAAAAAAATTTAAGACCAAAAATCCAAGCTGTTTAGGAGATATGATCAAATAATTGAAAATCTAGGGTTTTCATCTCCAAGCAAATCCGCAAAAGGGTTAGGCTTGAAAAACTTCAATAAAATAACCATCTAAAGATTAGAAAATCTGAGATCTGAATAAAATGGAAGAAAATCAGGGCATTATGCCCCACGGTGGGCACCAAAAATGTGTGCATAAATGTTGTCACACTTCTATGAATCATTCCATTCAAGGTTGCTCAAGAATGAGGCCTCAAATATCGATCCATAGCTCTCTAGTCATAGATGCATAAAAATGTAAAATGAAGGCCCTCATATTGACCTAGTTGTGTCTATTGAAAATACACCATGAAATGAGAGATTTCAATGCATGAAAATGAGATTTAATATATATGATTGCAATGCATAAAAGGAAATTAATCTAAATGATAACAATGCATATTAATCTATGAAAGGAAATGCAAATGCAAGATTAATCTATGGAAATAAACATGATTCTAATCTATATGAGAAAAGAAGAGAGAAGTTGCAATATCCAAGCTCAAATGCTCAAATGCTCCTCCAAAATTGCTCTCCAAACCTGCAACATAACAATACTAAAAACTCTAATATGAAAATGAAGAGAGTTCTCCTTTTAAAGAAAAGTAAATGATTGAGATTAAGAGACAAAAATCAAAGGCTATGATTAAGAGGCAAAAATCCCACCACTTAAAAGGGGGTGTTGAAAAAGGGATTTTTATTTAATTTTTAATTTAATTCATTTCCTTTTTCAACAAATAAAGTACTTTAAGTGGGGATTTTTATTTATTTAATTAAAAAAGAGGTTTTCTTTCAACTAAATAAATTAGAAGAATTTTATTTAATTAAATGGGGGAAATTAAATTTAATTAAATAAGAGGAATTTTATTTAATTAAAAGGGAGGTTAAATCTTTTAATTAAATAAGAGGAATTTTATTTAATTAAAAGGGAGATTAAATCTTTTAGTTAAATAAAAATGGTCAAATCTTAGGAAATATTGAAATAATTGAATTAATTACAATTTAATCAAGGAAATTGATTTGAATTGAAAATGTTCCAAAGCATTGATTCAGAAATTTGATAAAATGATAAATGGGGCCCAAAGTCTAGGCGACCATTTTAGGGTGCATACAATACACTCACTTTTTGTGTTAAGTCATTTTGAGTAACTTGACCACAATCATTTGTTGCCATAAGTGACAAAGGGGGAGATTATTGGCAAGTTGACTACCTGAGGATGCATGACTCATTTTGTGTTGTCATAATGGCAACAAAGTCATGTTTAGTCTCTATCTTAAAAGACAAAATGACTAAGTAAGGAAAATAGGGCAGACAAAGATACTTAGCGATCAGCACATTAGCGCACGTATGAGAGATCGATTCAGCGTATGCACATTTAGATATAAGTTTTATGAAATGTGTACATTCTACATCCAGACACGCATAGCACAGAAATACAGTACGAAAAAGTTACAAGAAGATCAATAGACCAACAGTCCATGAGACAGAGCATGGAAGCCTACTAAGTGTTTTGATCAGCGTGTGTTATTTTATAATGTAATGGTTAAGCTCCTTGGGTTATATGATTGTAAAAATGTAATTAAAATTGTACTAAACACACTTGAGCTAACTTGTTTGGAAGCATTGTATATTTTGTTTTAGGGCCGACTAGTGTTTTGTTTTGGGTTGTGCCTATTCGGATTTGAATATATAAGTATGTAATGTAAAGATATGATAGAGGAAGTTAGTATATGATATAGCTCTTTGGGAGAGGAAGAGAATTCACGCATACATGGAACTGATCAGACAACAGTGTCATCACAATAATTCATTTTGATATAGTGCATATCATCTTTCAGAAGGTTGTAGCCTTCATCTTATAGGGTAGTGAGCCTAGGCAGTGAGCCATATACCTTTTACAGGGTTTTGTAAAAGACTCCTAATAGGGTCTGACCTTTGACCAGGTCATTGTACTCATATTGTAAAGACTGCTTCTAACAGGGCAAATGAACTCTCACAAGTTTATTATACTTAGTACAATATTTGTGGGTACTAATTCCCACTAGGGTTTTCCTCTGATTAAGGTTTCCCCATAATCATATCATGTGTTATGATTTGTTATGTTAAGCTTCATTCTATGTATGTTGATTTATGTTTAAGCTGCTGAAAAGTAATTAATAGACAAACACTAATTCACCCACCCCCCTCTTAGTGTTTCTAACATATTGAACATATTTGTAAGGGTTATCCTTTCCATGAGATGGATTTTGCACAATATAAAATATGAGATAATTGAGAATTTTATATTGTCGAAAGCACTAAAAACACACAAAATTGCATGTTGTCTGCAATGGTAGTTACATAAAACCTTATTAGTTCCTATCGTGCAGGTAACTATTGCGGAGGCTAAAATGTTAACCCGTGATTAATCATCCCGTTCACAGCCAGTAACATGCCATTATTTTTCCTTTGTTGTTTTTCTTTTCAATGTTTAATCAGGAAAGATGATCGAGGTTTACCTCTTACCTATGTAAAATGGCCGCTGGCACATTTCCATTGGTCAAGTCAGGAGGCTTCGCAGGTTTCTATACAAGAGAACGTGCGAATATCAAAGTGGTGGGACTATCAATGTTGCCAAAGATGTTGGAGTTAGTATTTTTGCAGATGACTTTAACAGTTGGAGTATTTTTGCAAAAAAGAGAGCAAAAAATGAAGTGTTGGGTCTATTATTTTTGCAGAAGGTCTTGGGTTTACTATTTTCATAGATGGTGTTAACAGTTGGCTTATTTTGGCATGAAGCATTAACAGAAACAATAGTTGACATTTTCCTTTTTATATGCAGGTGAGACGTGTTGTGTCATTTAGCCCTCATTCATAGATTTCGGTGAGAGGGCATAGTAAAATAATAATAACAAAATGTGTTTAAAAAATTACATCTGCAAACACATTTTCATGAGTCAGGAGGCGACAGACATCACTGAAGTTAAAAATGTTCATAGCACCCAGGTTAAAAAAATACAAGGCATGTTGTAGACACTCGCCAGGTATCCAGGTATGGTTGCGGTTGACTTAGTTTTTAGTTCCTGCAATGCAGCTCTTCTTATTAAATCATCAATTTTTGAACTATTCCTTCTCTGCCATTATTTAAAAACCATCTCCATACTGTCACCGAAATCATTTGTGTCTTTTCTTGTTGATAACCAAACGCTGGTCTTGAAATTATGCATAAAGTTGACTGCATTTATTTTCCTTTCTCTCTAAATAGTGTGTATTGCAGAAGCTTGAATTCTCAAATAATATGTACTTACTAATAGAAATACATGAATGTATCCATTGATCCGAATGTTCATCATTTTGTTGACATATTTGGGAATTGAAATTTGTAGGTGTACATCTGAATCTATAATAGGATGTCTGAAGTTTGATTGTCATGACATCCATTGTCTTTTTTATGTTTTTCCTACATTAAGCTAGTTATAATAGAGTTTGCTCCTATTTCCCATGTACACTATTTTTCCCCATGTTCTATTTCTATATAGCAGGTCATTGGAAGGGTTTAAGAAATAGGGAAGTATTTTAAACCTAAACAAATGTATTTATAAATAGATGAGAAACCAAATTTCATGCCCCTCTGCCCTTAATCTTTTTATGTTTTGGACCACCTCAAATACCCTCTGAACATTTCTATACAGTGTCATGCATTTTTTTTGGCTTGTCCATGTTTCCAAGTCATAGTTAACTTCAACACCCATCTTTATTTTTATTTTCATTTTGTTTTGGATGACATAGGGTTAATCGATTATGAATCTTTAACCAATTTTATATTTTGATTGTTCGCATATATTATCTAGTTCTATTTACACCCCTTTGCACTTAGTCTGGTAATGTTCTAGACCGCCTCAGCTACCCTTCTACCAAATAGAGAAAAATAGAGCCAGATTTTAGTCATTCATTATTTTAAGAGATGAAATAAAGAAAAGAGACCTAGGTTGCAGTAATTTGTTTGTTAAGAATGAAATACAAAATAATAGAGCCAGATTCTAGTCATATGTTTCTGAGGTGAATTGTATACCTGCAACAATTAAGGATTCATTTTGTGCCATTACTTTTTGTAATATCACGACCATGCTCTCAAATACTGAAAGACTTAGTTTTAATATGAGTATCTTGTCAAAGGCCCAAAACTCAAAACTAAAATACTATCATTTATAACTTCTACAGACTCTTGAACTTACAACCACTTAGAATGTATATTCATACACAAAATTTAGGGTAAAAGACTTCATATACAATAAATCTTAAACCAAATAAAGCCATAAGCTGGACCTAAATAGTTGGGAAAGAAAATAGATAGCATGGGGCATGGTGACCTCAAGACAGTTTATCACTGCTAGGGTTGGAAGGTTTAAATGCAAAAACCTGAATCCTTTAGTCCTCTAGTGAGAGTATCATTTATAGCTTTGGAAAAAAAATACTAAATGTCAACTATGATAGTAAGAAAATGCATAAAGGATTTATAGTTAATAGCTTAGGATAATTGTATTTTTGAGTTTGATTGCACACAGAATTAATAGCCTTGAATTTGAGCATGACCATGTACGAATTCTGTATGCCTCTATAATTGATGCTTTCAAAGGCCTTACTATCTGCAATATTCATATATCATATGACCTATGTTTATTTTGTTTCTCTATTAAAAGGCCATTTATTAATAATATAATATTATGTTAGAATTCCTCACACATTTTGCTAGTTTGGGGGAAGATTTTTTTTTTTGGCCCAAGGCACTTCCTCGATCTAATTTAGTGACAACAATTAGAAGAAGAGTTAGCACTGCACCTACTCAACAATATATTCAAATAAGCTCAAACAACTCCACTGCAAGGGGTGGTATTTTATATAGCTAAATCATTATCTAAGGTGAAAATAATAGAAATTGTTAAATATAAAATCATCATATGTAGTAAAAATATAGTGGATTTATAATAACAATGAGGGGATATTTTGTGAAGCCTTTTTCCAAGAATAAATTATGTATTATTGGTTTGATTTTAGAAAAGGAACATGCCCAAGCCATTGTTCCTTAAAACAAGGTTGAAGAGACTATTGAAGAAAATGGTTAAGTGCACATTTTTATGGGTTACAGGTTTTTATTCAATTTTGATGTCCTCCCTTCATAGATGGTTTCTAATTCCTTTTTTGTTAGATGAGAATATGTCAGGGTGTACAACTTAGGTGTAGATAGTATGCTTTAAGTGATGCAAATGGATATTTATTTCTCTGTTCTGATTTAAAATATTCAATTTCATGCCTTCTCTCCTTACAAAAGTGAGATAAACATCAAAATAGGACGTCATACAACACATCTAGAATTTATTTTCAAAATATGCTGCCTTGATTCTATTTTTATAACGCATCTAGCAATTCACTTATAGATGAACAATCAAAAACCTTCACATATTCCAATAAATAGAAATTACAAAGCTATTGTGGCGAACAACTACTAGTAGATAATGGTTGAACTTCACACCTCCAAACTGCTAGGAAATTTATCATACCAAAAGGAAAGTTTGAGTCTTACTAGCATGATATGAATTGAGTGATGCAATCACTAGTGTAGTTGCAACACCACAAAAAATATCCACTGCCATAGAGCTACATGGCACAAACAAACTCCCCACTGCTATCAACATTGAACTCAAAGGTGCAAAATTCCTACTTGCTTGGGGGTGATGTAGAGCCCATACCAAAGTAGATGAAGGATGTGGCAAGGTCATCGGGAGTGTTCCTTTTTACAAATGTAACCAGACCCAATTAACAATCTAAAATGTGCAAGTCTGTGGTCTTTATCATGGCACTACTTGTACTTATTTTCTACATTCTAAAAGATGGATTGCACTTTTTTTTGTATGTGTTGATTCTAACCTAACTTAATGTATTGAATGTTTACAAATATTAGAGAATGTGTGTCACCCTTTGGTTACAATAATCCTAATCTCATTTCCATGATTTTAAAATAGAACATGAAGGTTAATGTCTCTGTGTCTAGCTATACAAAAATCGAGGTCCAAAAAATTAGATGGGAACTGTTTCATTTTCATTAAAAATTCAACCATATAGACATCAAAAAGTATCTGCATTCATTGAACTCAAAGGTGCAAAATTCCTACTTTCTTGGGGGTGATGTAGAGACCATACCAAAGTGGATGAAGGATGTGGCACGGTCATCTGGAGCATTCCTTTTTGCAAATGTAACCATGCCCAATCAACAACCTAAAATGTGCAAGTCTATAGTGTTTGTCATGGCACTACTTGTACTTCAAACTATTAGGCATTAGGAGATTTTAGAAGAAAGCATTGAACTATCAAGTGATTGCAATGCAACATAGAATTTAATAAAGGTCCAAATCTAGAACCAAGAAAAGGATTGGTTGCACAAAGAAATTTGTCATGGACTCAGATCACCCATTAGCCTAAACCACAAAAAGCATATTTAACGATTAATTAAACAACCAGCTGTTGCAGTAATTTATTGTTGTCTTCTATTTTTCTTTGGTTATCAATCAAGTTTTTTTTGCTTTGTTATGCCCTATTTTGTACTCTAGAAAATAGTCTGCCTAGATTTCTTTTTACAATTGACTACTCTTGTTGTCTATCAAAGACTTGTTTTACTGCTTATGATGTACAGGTGTTCTATTCTTTGCCAAACAAGCCAATTTACAACAGTCTATATTCCAACACACATATAACAACATCATAGAATTGCATGCAAAAAAAAAATTAAACTATTGCTGAACTTGAATTGTTAATTATTGGACTGCTACTATATTATGGACAAACTTCAAGTACCCTTGCAATCATCAAAATCATTGGACCGTGTCATACATGTAGATAATTATGAACCTATTATTAGAAATGTACTACACCTGACAATTGATAGGGTTTTGGAGAATAATAACATGTCTAGGTTAAAATCTTTTGCATACAGCATAGGTGATTGTCTTTTTGACTCTTTCCAGTTCTTGTTCCATATGCAATACACTTCTATAAAACTCCACAATGGAATCATTGACCATTTTGTTTATTCCCTAGAAAACAATGATCCAGAAGCCTTGCTTTCTTATAATTATGACCTGGATGGACAAGCACTGTACGAATTGCATGGCCTAAATGTTGCCGCAATGTATTTGTGGCGTATGTGATTGTCATCATTCCCAAGCATGAATCATAGTGACTATGGCGTTTGGGGAGACTTGTTTTGTATTAAGTGGCTCTCCAATGACTCGATATTCAAATATGTGTATGGTCTTCAATTAGGAAAACAAAGTACCTGCACTTTAATGAGAGTTTAGCAAGAAATGCATATTCTATTTTGTTTCATGATGAAGATCATTTATGTGGACATTTTGAACCACTTATTAGGAAAAAAAACCCTCTTCCACAGGTAGAGGTCTTCTTTCCTGTGAATTCTAACATTGCTCTTGGTACATCTAATAGTATTGTGAAGCAAGCTGCAATAACTCCATTGATTGACTTGTGTGTCAATGCATTGTCAATGTCAGATTGTGGTGACATCCTTTTCAATACAGTTGCTACTTTGATAGAAAATGAGTATGATGGTCAAAGTCTTAGATGGTATATGGCTCAATCATTTTGCAATTCAATTCTTTCTGGGGACAAAGTAGCATTGGAATGCAAACAAACATGTATCGAACATGACCTAATCATAAGTAGTGGTGTTGTAATCTGGGAAATGTTTATTGCAAAAATTAGAGACCCCTATGAATATAGTGGAATAGAAGGAGCTGATTTTAGTTTTGAATGGCTTTCTTGCATTTTGCAAGTGAAAATGAAAATCTGGTCAACAACCACTAGCACATACATACAAGAACATTGCAAGTGCCTAAGTCCAGCCAAAGTATACAATATCATGTGTGACAAGGTCAATGATATGCACACACACACTATAGGCCATATGGGGTGGACATTATAGTGGCAAATATTCCTAATATTGAACAGTTGTCATCTATGGCATTGGTTAACACAAATGTCAAAATAAAAGAACACATTATCAAACAAACTATTCAAGATCATGGCAATGTACATGTTAATTCCTCTACACCATCAACAAATACCTTCACTAAGGTCTCCAACAAGATAGATACTGCCTAGATCAACACTTGTATCCAATTTCCAAGTGCTTCAAATAAAACCACATATCGTTCACTTCGTAAAGTAAAACAACAGATCTGGATACAACAGCCAGCCCTGAATACAAAAAAAAAACACCAAAAAGAAAACAAACAGCAATAGAATGTTACCTGGAAAAAATACAAGACACACCAAAACACAAATGTGCAATTTGTTCTAAACTACATTTCAGGAAACACATGAGAAGTATTACACAGAAATTGATCTATGCATGTTCATTTCTACTACCACATAGGGAAAAATTATTGGATGATAAGATATGTAGCTTCTGTGAAATACAATTGTACCAAAACATAAAACCATCATGCGCAACCTTGGAACATATCAAAACAAACAAGCGTCTACAACATACAAGTACACTTTCAAAACTTGAAGAAAGGTTAGTGTCACTGCGAATTGCATTTGCACAAATTTGGCAACTAGGCAACAAGAGATCCCTAGCTCGGCTAACTAGAACAATTATCAATGTGCCAACAAACATTAATACCATACAAAACGTATTGCCTCACTTATCAAAAGATACATGGATAGTTGTAGTTGAATTAAAGAGAAGCTTGCAATATAAAAGTGCATACTAGAAAGGATGAGTGAGCCCGAATGCTATTATCAATGCACTCAATGAGTTGTGCAAAACAACACTATACAAAATGAAAAATGTACAGTTGAGAAAAAGTTGTGAAGACCATTTTTTTCTTTCACAAGAACATAGACTTATCACTAGTTCTTCGTCAAGCGATGATGATAGTGACTTTGAGAATTGTGTAGAAATTGAAACAGACACCTTAATACACAACTTTACTGAGGAAAGAACCATACATTCCCTTCAAGAAAAAATAATAGAAATAGCACTAGCAGAAGGAAATCAACCTCTCAGTATATTCCAAGATACCTATGCAGAAGAGATGAATTTCTCCACCCTCTTTTTCGGTGAACCACGTGACAAGGAAATTGCAAAAAAACTTTCATACCCAAAAATTGCCCAATGGGAATTACGAAATTCAAATCGAGCATTTGCATACCATATGACTAAATTTTTTTTCAAAACAATCAAAATACTAATTAGCCAGGTTTTTTCAACCATATGGATAAGAATTTGCAAAGGAAAACTAAAAGGCAGAACGCTAAAAGAAAAAGATGTTAAATGTAAACCAAACGTAGAAAAGATCTTGCAATCAGACATTGGCTATACAGATTTCAAAAAGATAAGAAATTCCCCAGATAATTTCCAACATCTCAAGAAGAATTTTTTTGCAATGATAAGACCATTAGGCCCACCAACATTCTTCATCACATTCACTAGTGCTGAGCAAAATTGTGCCCCTTTGTTGACAACATTGAAAGAACTATACCTCTCACACTCTACAAACTCCAAAGAAGGGGAATCTGATGCCTCTTGTGACCTTGAGATTTTTACATTAATAAAAAAAACCCTATGACTTGTACCCGCTACTATAAACAAAGAATTAACACAATGAAACAGTTGCTATGCTCAAATGAAACATTTTTTGGAAAGGTAACTGACTACTTTTCAGTTACAGAGTTTCAGAATTGAGGTAACAAACATGACCATTTTATGTTGTGGGTTAAAAATGCACTATTTTATGGAAAAGACAACAATGTGGACATTGAACAATTCATGGACAAATATCTAACTTTTAACACTGAATGTTTAGATGATCAAATATCTAGACTACATACACATCATCACACTAGACAATGTAGAAAGGCAAAAAGGAAAAGGTGTCGCTTCGGTTTCCCACAACCACCAATGAAAAGAACTAAAATCCCTGACCCCTATGTTGAAAAGAAACAAGACAGTGTACACTTTGCTGAAAAACTAAGAACCACCTTAGAAACTTCAAGCTTTCATTCATGTGTAACCTTCACAGATTTCTTGGCCAATCTACACATGACTGAAGATGACTACATCTTGGCAATATGATCCACACTATCAAGACCAACACTATTTTGAAAACAAAACCAGGCCACATATGGAATAATTCATTTTCAAAATGGATTCCTCATTTATGGCAAGCAAATACAGATGCACAATTTGTTCTCAATGCGTATGTTGTAGCAATGTATTGTAGCTCCTATATGACAAAGGGTAATAACTCAATGAAAAATGTATTTAATAGGAAACAAACAGACCACCGACAACATAACATTGATGCTATAAATATGATGACAAAACTTGGTAGTGCTTTTCTTAACTTACAACAAATGTCTTCTCAACAAGCTATCCACATTGTACTTGGACTTCCTCTTAACTATATCTCAAGCAAGTGTAGATTCATAGGCACTTCTGCTGCTGACAATCACACATTCATCTTGAAGTCTAAAAAAATTTTGAGCAATGAACCAGATGAATCACACAATGATGCTTCCCAAAGCTTGATTGACCATTATATTGCACGGCCTTTGTCAATGGCTTCCATTTGTTTCACAGAATTTGTTGTAGAATTCACAATAGCAAACGGGAAATTAACATGATGAAGAAGACCCCAAATTATAAGATTTATTAAATACAATAAAGAAGTCGATACTGAAAACCACTACAAAGAGAAACTTCTACTTTATGTTCCATTCTCCATTTATGAAAATACAGTGAAGCAAGGCTACAAAACATGGGTGGATGCTTTGTCCCCAATGCAAGAATAGTACAACTCAATGAGGTGAAGTATACATAAAATGTAAATGAGTTCTGGGGTGATATGGTTGATGTTATTAATGATGTCAACACTAAAAAAATGAACAGCCAAGAGTTAAACAACAGGCAAAATCTGAATTATGGAACCAATGAAGAATACAAGTTGCAGCTAGATTTAGATGCACTAGGACATAATCTCTACACAAGGAAAATATCAAAGCCATTTGATTTCACTCCGCATCCACACTTTCTCAATAATATAGAATATTATAGCCTTCGCAAAAGGTTGAACAAATAACAAAAAGCCATAGTGAAAGACATATTAATGAAGAAACAATGTACAGAATCCACAGTGTTGCATTTGTTCCTAACAGGAGGTGCAGGAACTGGAAAAACCTTCACTGCAAAAGAAATATACCAGGGCCTTCTTCACATATACAACAACTCAATATGAAGTGACCCATACAAGATAAAGGGTTTGTTACTTACATATACATGAAAAGCAGCTTATAATTTAGGAGGCACCACTTTGCACTCTGCACTCCTCATTCCATTTAGCAAATCTTCTTCTATTCCACTTAGTTTAGAAAGATTAGATACATTGGAAAAACAATATCAGTAGCTACGTATTATCGTCATTGATGAGATTTCTCTAGTTGGAGCAAGATGCTATGTTGTATAGATAAAAGGTTCTGTGAGATCATGCAAGTGCCAACAAAACACTTTGGTGGCTTGGATGTTATTTTTGTGGTGACTTTTACCAAGAAGAACCTATACACGATTGTTCTATGTTTCAAACACTAACAATTGACAACGAGCTAATATTATATGATTTTTGGCAACAAAACATAAAATGCTACAATCTACAAACAACCATTAGGCAAAATGACCAAACCTTTATCAACATTCTTAATATATTATGCATGGGGTCTCAATCAAATGATGATATAAAATACCTAAATAATAAATGCTTGCGTACCCCACCCACAGACCCAACATTTCCTTTTTTGTTCTACAAAAGAAAGGATGCCAATGCACACAACCAAAAGATCTTATTTTCTCTTCCCAGAAAACTGATTACAATCAATGCAATTGACAAGTATAGTAGCTCTTGTGGAATTGACCATTTTACCAAAAATAGGATGCCTTTGGCCAACCAAATACAATTAAAACAAGACATATTGGTCAAAATCTATGGCGGCAACTATGACATACAAGATGGGCTTGTCAATGGAATAGATGGAAAGTTCAAAGTATACACATAAACCATCAACATGGACATCATTTGGATAGAATTCAATGATCCTCACCTTGGGAAATATCAAGCCAAAATATTGACAAACCTTAACCAAACATATGTAGATAATGGATGGGTGCCAATTCTTCGACTAGCTAGACCACTCCCAAAACAAACAACTATGAAAAAGAGCATTATCAAAAAAAAATTCCCAATACAACTGGTATGCACCCGTACAATCTATAGAGCACAAGGACTCACTATGCATGGTCTTGCATTTGAACCACTTGGGGTGCGCCATCATGGATTAACATACATAACCCTATCTCAAACATCAAGCATTGAGACACTATTCTTGCTAAATCTATTAACAACAAATAACTTCAAGGTAAAACCAAAAAACATACAAGAAATGGCATGAATCACAACAAATGCTAATTGAATCCTTCAAAATCCCCTAGCCCCTCACAACCTTACATCTTCTGTTACAATAGCTACACTGAATACCTGCCATTTCCAAGCCCACATAGAAGATATTGTACATGACAAAGACTTGATGTCATCAAACATTATTTGTCTCCAAGAAACCCACTTAAAAGCACCAACAACTGAAAATCCACTGCTAAAGTACAATTGTTTTGCAGCTTATCATGTTCATGGCATAATGACTTGTGTTACACAAAAGGTACATGCACTAAATAGAAAGGCTTTAACCATTGAAAATGTTGAAGTAATTTTTCTCACAATCTTCCTTAATGGACAAACGATCTTCATTTGTAATATCTATGCCAAACTAGGTGCTACACTTACAAATATTGCAACCATTATTAGTAACGTAATGGCAACTATATCCAGCCAAAACCTTGTTTGCATTGCAGGTGACTTCAATATTGACATCTCAAGAAATTGCGGAGACATCCAGATTTTTAAAGAGACCATGCAACTACATAATCTGCAATTGTTGCATGAACAACCAGGCCCTTTGTCTAGCACAATTAATGACCACTTTTAGACAAATAATAACTCATGTACACTTACGACTCAAAGATTAGAGACATACTGGACTGATCATGACATTCTTATAGCCCATATTCAAAATGTTTAGTAGATAGAATATGCATTTTGTAAAGGGTAATCAGCAATACCACTTTTCCTTCACACCATCCATACTATGCACCTTGCCACAAGTTAACATTACTATTTTTATGTCTCACATACAATATGTATTCCTCTAGTTTTCTCATTGCTATTTTCAACTAATTTTCTTCACATGTATTTTGTTCTATTCATGTCCTTACTTTTCCCGTCAACACTATTTAGTTTTTAAACCTTCTTCATGCTCTATCCAACATCAAATTCATATCTCAAAATTTGACAATTTGTTTTGCAGGCCAGTGATAATCATGCTTGCCACTCAAGCAACATCCTCTGGTTCGGTATCTTCAAAAGCACACTTTGAAGACAAAAAATAGTTAATTTTCTATAACATATAAACAACTCCTCCACCTGTACAACATGCACTTAAATATTTCAATACTCTAAAAAGTTGCCTCATTTCATTTGTACATGCGCACTTTTGATTCACTATATTACAAACACTTTATTTCTTTTTAATTGTAGGCAGCTAGATACTATTGACTCCAAAAATGCATTCTCTTCCAAAGTCAATACATATGGATACCAAAGAACTAGAAGGTATCAAATGCAACTAGTTTTTGTTCACTACACAATTTTCCCTACAACTAGACACTACTACAGTGTTATGCAATACTATGAAATCATCTGATTAATATGACTACTTCCATTTCCTAGATCCCTCCAAAAGAGGACAACAAGTAGGAAATCTTCTCTAGCACCTGTTGTTTCTCATCAATAACATTCAACAAAAAGGTAAGGCATCTGCACTACGATAAATAAATAGACCCTTATGTTGGAAAGTGACAATGCAAGCAATTGTTATTTTTTCATTGATATCAAACCTTAACTGGTGAGACTATTGTTATATGTTTGAGTACCATATCTATTGATTATGAAGAAGATTTAACAAGAAGACCAAGTGAATGGTTGATTTAAGGCAATTAAAATGGTACTTGATTAGTTGGCACTCTGGCAAAGCAATTAGTTGTTTATCTTTCAAAGCTAGTTTTTCTGGTTGTTCTGTGTCGAGCAAGTTTGGCTTGTGCCGAGAAAATTTGCTTGTGCTCAGCAAAGTTGCTTATGATGAGAAAAGTTGCTTATGCCAAGAAAAGATGCTTGTGCCAAGCAAATTTTCTTATGATGAGAAAAAAATTTCCAATGTCGAGCACTATTGAAATTGCCGAGTGGAAACAGTGATGTTGGCCGACTTACAGTAATTGGATTAATGATAAGATTTGAGATCTCTGGCCAACTTAGATAATTTTATTGGGATATGTAATGTTAATTAAAGATTGATCCACATCCTTTAATGTATGAGTAACTATAATTAATGCATGGTTTCAAGATTTAATTAGAGACTACTTTGGAGAAGTAAATGTAATGCAAAGATGGAATGATCTGTTGGATCTAACCTAACCTAAGATCTACAATCTTTTTTAAGAGGAAAAATATTTATCTGACCTAGACAGAGAGGTATATTATAACCTCAAGGGGTTATTCATTAAGGATGCAAGAGGTGTGCTGCTAAATGTGAAGTATGTAAAAGGGTTGAATAGTTGATTTTCTGTTTAGCATGATCTACTAGAGAAGGCTGAATACAGAAGCAAAGAGTTTCATGTGTGATTGCTTGATGTATTTCCATGTAGATCAAAAGGTTGAAATGACAATTTAGGATATCCAGTGAGTTAACATCAGAGCTCTAATTGAATTTGAATTTGCAAAGTAAGTTGTATGTATCAGATCACAACTGCTGAATACTTTCTAACCATTGTATTAGTTAAATCCTATAACAAGGTTGACCTAATAGTCATTTGTATAAATCCTCTAACATGGTGACATTCAGGCGGAATGTTCTAAGTCCTCTAACAAGGCCACTCCTGACAGGGTGATTAAATCCTTTAACCAGGTCACACCTAGCAGTGTGTTATTGTCACCTTTAATAGGGTTGGCTCCTTATAGGGTATTACTAGTGGTTTTTCCCATATTGGGTTTCCACGTTAAATACTTGTTTCAACTTGTGTGAATGCTTATTGTTTGTTTTACTGTTATGTTTCTACAAGCTAATTTCAATAGACAGTAAACTGCATGCTTAAAGTTGTTGACATATGCTACTGTTGTCGAGTAGATTTGAAATACAATTTTTTTTATTTTCTACATCTAGACATGAGGTTAAATGATTCACCCCTCCCCTCTCAGTTATTCTAAATTCTTTCTAACAATTGGTATTAGAGCTTTGGTCGACTGAAAATAGTTTGAAGGTACTTGGAGTGAAAAGATCATGATGTATAAGAAGGAGGTTCCCAAGCTGAACAAAGATAGCTTCCCTGCATGGTAGAGTTTGATGAAACTACATCTGGCTGGTATTGGAGATGATGCCAATTGACTTATTGAAAATTCCTATGTACCACCTACTACTCCTCTCACAGCTGCACAACTAAAAGAAAAGCAAGAGCACAATCAATCAATGTTGGAGACTTCCTCCTCATTGAGCTATTCCGAGTTTGATGATATAAAGAGTTGCACTAATGCAAAGTAGATGTGGGACAAACTTGCAACTATCTATGGTGGGGACACAAATGTGCTGAGAGCTAAATCAGAAATTCTAAGAGGTAAGTTTGATGAGATGAAAATGCAAGAAGGTAAAAATGTTATTTAGTACTATGGTAGAGTAAAAGAACAATTAGAGGGGAAAATGGAACAATTGATGAGAACACTATTACGAGCAAGGTACTAAGAACTTTACTTCCTATATATTCTATTAGAGTTTTTGCAATTAAAGAATTGAGATGTACTCCTAACAATAATCTAAATCTGGAAAATCTGATAGGCAGACTCACTGCATTTGAAATGTCAAATTATGATAACTATAATCCACAAGGGATTGATTCTTCTTTTAGATCATAGCTGGTTCTCAATAAATCTAAGAAAGGAAAGAAACATGTGGATAGTGACAGTGACAACTTTCTGATGATGATCTTGAAGAACTTGAAGCACTTATGGCAAAAAGGTGTTCCAGAGGAAAAGGAAAATATAGAGGTAAACTTCCTATTATTTATTTTTCATGCAACAAAGTTGGTCATATAGCTGCTACATGTCCTGACAAGAATGAAAAAGATGAAAGAAGGGACAACAAATACAAGGAATACAAAGACAGAAATGATGACTGAGAGTTCAGGAAATATAAGGACTACAAAGACAAAGGTAAGAAATCTTGTTATATTGTTGAAGAAACTTCTGACAATGACACTGATAATTCTGATGACAATGATATAGAAGTTGTTTATGCTATAATGAAAGAAGATTCTAATGATGATGAGAAAACTGCATTAATCTCTTATATGAGTAAAAGTGATTGATGGATCATTGAAAGTGGTTGTTCCCATCATATGACTAGTGACAAAGATAAGTTTGAAAACCTAAACCAATGCAAAGGAGGATATGGAAAATTCGGTAATGATACACCATGTATCAAAGATAAAGGATTGATTAACTTGACTGACAAAATCAGATGTGATGATGTGTATTGGGTTGATGATCTTAAATATAATCTACTGAGTGTTGCATAGCTGAACACTTCTGGTTACAAAGTTGAATTCCATCACAGAAAAGCAAAGATCTATGATTCTACTGGAGAATTAGTTGGAAGTGAGGATCAGACTAAAGGTAACTTATTTTATCTGGATTTACCTGACGAAACATGTTTGTTTGCACAGTAGAATGATGTTTGGTTATGGCATAAAAGGTTGTGTCATGTGAACTTTGATAACTTGGTAAGCATAAGTAAATTGAAAAAGGTTAGAGGGCTACCTAAGTTAAAGAAACCTGAGAATGCTATGTGTAAACAATGTCAACTAGGAAAGATGACTAAGTATTGTTTCAAGAGTAAAACACACATATCAAAGAAAATTTTGGAATTGGTCCATACTGATCTCTGTGGTCCCATTGGAGAAAGAAGCTATTGTGGTGCTAGATATTTTATTCTATTTGTTGATGATTATTCAAGGATGATGACTATAATGTTTCTCAAGGAAAAATCTAATGCATTCCAGTTATCTAAATGGTACTTAGCTAAAGTTGAAAAGGAAACAGGCAAAAGTTTGAAATGCTTAAGATTTGACAGAGGTGGAGAGTTTATTTCTAATGAGTTTAATAGGTTCTGCAATGACCAAGGCATAAAGAGAAATATGTTCGCACCCAGGACTCCTCCACAAAATGGTATTGTTGAATGAATAAATAGATCTATCATGGACTATGTAAGAACACTAATGATGGAGAAAAATGTTGCACAAAAATATTGGAAAGAAGCTGTAAGTATTGCATTCTATACACTAAATAGAATTCAAGTCAAGAAAGGTACAAATGCTACACCTTATGAACTTTGGTATGGTTATGCACCTAGTGTAAAGTATTTTAAAGTATTTGGAAGAAAATGTTTTATACTGAAGGACAACAGAAATGGAAAACT
>MU226020.1:1985692-2021316 GCA_018584345.1 Thuja plicata
GCACCTAGTGTAAAGTATTTTAAAGTATTTGGAAGAAAATGTTTTATACTGAAGGACAACAGAAATGGAAAACTAGATGCTAAAGGTGAAGAAGGCATATTCCTTGGTTATTCAATGAAAAGCAAAGCTTACAAATGTTTGAATTCTAATACTAACAAGATTGTTGAAAGTGAAAAAGTAAGAATTGATGAGTTTGCATAGAGAAATGAAGCTGAAAGTAAACAAGAGCTTGAAAGCTACAAATAATTCGTATATCTGGATAAGGAAGATTCTAATTCACTACCTAAGACTATAGCTGAGAAACAACATGAACCTGCCAAGTCATAGATTAGAGCTACCGAGAAACAAGAAGTGAATTCCGAGCTATTTGACAGAGATGATGAGTCACAGTATCAACCAGAACTGAATACAAACAGTGAACCTACAACAAGGACTGAACCTACTCTAGCAAAATATGTGAGTAGAAATCACAATTCTAATCAAATCATTGGATCAAAGGATTCTACTTCTATGACATGAAGTAAGTTGAAAAATGACATGTATGTCTATTATGTGAATTTGAGCCCAAAATAGTGAAAGATGCTTTAGAAAATGAAGATTGGATACAAGCAATGAATGAGGAAATTGAACAAATTGAAAAGAATAAAACTTGGACACTTGTACCTAGGCCAAAGGATAAAAATATAATTGGTACAAAGTGGGTATTTAGAAATAAGCTGAATGAACATGGAGATGTGACAAGAAACAAAGCTAGACTAGTATGCAAGGGTTATGCACAGGAGGAAGGAATCGACTATGGTGAAACCTTCACCCCAGTTGCAAGATTGGAAGGTGTTAGAACCTTACTTGCATATGCAGCCTAGAAAGGATTCAAAGTTTATCAGATGGATGTGACATCTACATTTCTCAATGGTATCTTGGAAGAAGAAGTGTATATTGAGCAAGATGATGGTTTTGTTGACACAAACAAAAGGAATATGGTTTGCAGATTGCACAAAGCATTATATGGATTGAAGCAGGCACCAAGAGCATGGTATGAGAGATTACACTTTTATCTTATCAAGATTGGATTTGCAAGAACCAATGACAACAACAACCTGTTCTTGAAGATAGAGCAAAGCAAAGGTACATTATTAGCTAAAATTTTTGTAGATGACATCATATTTAGTGGACAAGATGTGTTATGCCAGAAATTTGCAACAGAGATGCAAACTGAGTTTGAGATGTCTATGTTTGGTGAAATAAAATTCTTTGTTGGCTTACAAATTTATCAAATGAAGAATGGTATCTATATCACTCAATCTAAATATATCAAGAAGATACTGAAATTTTTTGGAATGGAAGAGTCCAAACCAATGAGTACACCCATGGCTACTGGACAGAAGCTGACAAAAGATGATGACACAAAAGAAGTGAACCAAACAATCTACAAATCAATGATTGGTAAACTATAGTATGTTGTACATAGTAGACCTGATATTGCCCTAGCTATTGGGATTGTTGCAAGGCTTTCTGCTAATCCTAAGGAAACTCACATGATGGAAGTAAAAATGATCCTAAGATATTTGAAAGGAACTGATGACTATGGTCTATACTACAAAAAGAATGACAAGTTTGAACTCAGAGTTTACACTGACTATGACTGGGCTGGAAATGTTGATTATAGGAAAAGCACAACTAGTGGAGCATTTCTTTTAGGAAAGAGATTGATCTCCTGGACAAGCAAGTAATAGAACTACACCTCACAATCTACAGCTGAAGCCGAGTATGTGGCAGCAACAATTAACTATTATAGCATTGTGTGGTTGAAGATACTATTGAAAGGTATGAAGGAAGAAATCACTGACCCAGTTGTCATATATTGTGATAAAACGAGTGCTATTAATATTTCTAAAAATCATGTTATGCACTAAAAGACAAAGCATATAGCTATCAAGTATCACTACTTGAGGGAGCTAGTTCAAAATAAAGAAGTGAGACTGGATTATGTGAACACTAAAGAACAATTAGTACACATATTCACAAAAGAACTACCCAAGGATGCTCATGAGTATCTGCGACGTAAAATGGGAATGATTCCCCTAACTAAGGATAATTAAGTTTTGAATGGTACTACTGCATCAAATATTAGATTCAGAGTACTTGACACATGGATGCATAGTTAGACACAGTTTAGGATGCGGCCAAAGTTGAGAAGATGAACAAGGATAGAAAAGAAAATCATTCATAATCAAGATGACAAGATCAACATGGTACTGAAGATCTACATGATAATGATATTGACATCTTTGGCATTGTTGTCAAAGAGGAAGAGATTACCTATAAAGAGGGAGAGATTGCCTAGAAGAAGAGATTACCAAGAGGGAAAGATTACATAGAGGCAAAATTTACTGTTGAAAACATTGAAGTGAATATCTACTCAGAGGGAGTCTACAGATGATTAGACACAGATGATTACAGTGTGATTATAGACACAGAGGGATGAATTTTTTACAGATAAGAATCAAAATGAAGCTAAAGACATTAATGAAGATTTGTTCATATCAAGGAACACAAGTGAATTGTTGGGTTGGTTGGTTACTATGCTTGTTAAATCATTGTTTTAATATTTTGTGTTTCCATCAATGTGTCATGTCCCTAAATAGTCATCAATTGACTATGTAGTGAATAAGGAATTTAATTATTTAATATTATTAATAGACAATTTAATTAATATTAAATAATTTATATTTCAACTTTATTGTAAAATAAGTGGTTCCTTATGGAACAGTTCCCTTACAGGATACAACCAACTACTTTGGTTGGCAATAAAAATAGGTTGGGATTACCGTGGAAGATATGCTGAAGATTTGAGATATTGTCTTGTGGGAAAAGACATAATTCCTTTCATCAGAAGTCTGCATCTGGCCTAGTGGAATCCAAGCGAAGAATTAGGGGAAGAGATCAAAGTTTGTCAGCACGTAGTGCAGCACAGGTGTCTCCTTTTGTTAGAGATCATCTGACCTACTGGAGTTTGGGTGGGTAAGACTAATACGATAGCTTTATAGAGTGCTATTGAGATAAGCGGCATGGTGTAATCCGTATGGGTAAAAGTCACATGGGAGTTCATCAACACGACTCCTTGAGAGTTGCTTTGTCAGGGGTTTTTTGGTGTGGCGTCTTACACTATAGGATACGTGGAAAGCAGTCCATAGTCAAGGAATGATGCTTAAACTTCTTTCAGAAAGGATAAGTGGACCATTATATCTTGGTTGAGTCAGTAGTGCAACTAAAGACAAACACGAGTAACTAGTCACAGTTCATGGCCAATACAGATGTTAACATGCAGATTATGGATGGGCTACCACATGGTTTTCTGAATGGGTACAGACGCGGCAACCAGTCACATGCCAGGTGTCACTATGATTTAGGAAACATGACGGCTATTAAGGTGCACTTATTTATCTCTCTACCAAGACTCTATTAATATATGTAATTTACATTCCAATGGAAACATAGAACTGAAACTATCCATTGTGGGTTGTAACGTGATTTATGAAATTTCATAAGTCCAAAATTTGGGAAGACTTTCGATTATAACAAAAAAATACCCAGAAAAGCTATAATTTTGTTTTCAAATTTGAATAGTGCAACCTGGAATTTATAGTGGTATCAAAGCTTTCAATCTTTCCAGCTTGTAGGGTGTTTGTGTTTGCAAAATATGGGTTATGTTTTATTGAATATGCCATCAGGCCATTACAATTTTTGAAATACAAGAGAACGTCAAACTTGAAATTCAACCAGTTCATCCAGTTCAACTCTACAATTTGAAATTGAGGAAATTCATACTGAGGTAGAAGAGGAAATAATTTTTAAACACAACAATCACATGGCAGAACTAGAAAATAATAGGGATTTAATTGCGGCATTGATTAGAAGTCAGCAAGATATGCAAAATAATATAAATACTATGACCAATCTAATGAATCAATTCATGAATCAAAATCTAAACCAAAATCAAAATGAAGGTGGTAGGGATGATCATTCAGTTAATAATAATCAGCCCAAAAGATCAGCAATGACTAGACCTTATATGCCAAACTTTACTCCACAAAATTTACACCCAGAACATGAACCTACTGTTAGAGAAGTGCAAGATGAAATTTTGAATGATTGGGACTCAGCTGGGGTAGAATTCAGATCTCACATGACATTTAGGGAATATATGAATGTCAGAATGAAACATAGGCCCCATAGGGGTAGAAATTTCAATAATGAATTACAAAGGAAAATTGGGAAAATGTCCATCCCTTATTTTAATGGCACGGGGAAAACCACCGCCAGAGCTTGGGTTCAAAAATTAGACACATATTTTTAATTAAACCCTATGAAGGAAGATGAAGCTATCAAATATGCAGCACTACATCTTGATGGAGTGGCACATGAATGGTGGCACCATGGATAGGCCACATTGGGCCATAATCTGGTAGATACATATTTGGATTTCACAGAACGTCTCATTGATAGGTTTGATTCAAAAGATCCTGAATTAAATTTAAAAGAATTGACACAGGTAAAAGAATTGACACAGGTAAAACAGCTGAACAATATGTTGTAGAATTTGAA
The DNA here is from genome assembly GCA_018584345.1 of Thuja plicata. Classification (NCBI taxonomy): domain Eukaryota; kingdom Viridiplantae; phylum Streptophyta; class Pinopsida; order Cupressales; family Cupressaceae; genus Thuja; species Thuja plicata. The sequence continues at coordinate 1,990,298 of MU226020.1, forward strand.
AAATTGGCTATGCTTGTCACTGAAATCTCTGAGTGAAACAAAGTTGTTCTTTTTATTGATGGACTCTCAGATTCTTTGAAAGGTTGGGTTAAGTCTTTGTATCCTACCACTCTGCAGATGGCTATTAAGAAGGTTAGAGATCTAGAACCATCCACAAAAGGGAAAACTTGGAACAAAAATCCTTTACCAAAATTGGAAAAAGACAAAGAACCTTCCAAAAAAGAAACATTTCCAAAACCCATATTTGATAAAGAAGAAAGGGATGAACTCAGAAGGCGCAAATTGTGCTTTAGTTGTAAAGAATCATGACAGTTGGGTCATAGGTGTTTGGGTAAAGGAAAAATTCATTACATTGAAGTACTATTAGATGATGAAGAAGATGGGAAAAATACAGATCCAAATATTGAAAATCCTCAAAAAGGTTATGCCTTAGAATAGGAAAATAAACAGCCAAGTGGTACAATAGCGTCCATGACAGGAATTTCTCATTACAACATTTTCAGGGTAAGAGGGGTGTTACAGGGTCAACAAGTTATTGTTATGGTTGATAGTGGATCTACTCATAATTTTATTGATGCTACTCTTGTTTAGAAAAGGGGTTTACATACCACTAAACATGAAGGGTTTGATGTGAAAGTAGCAGGTGGTACTAATCTAGTCAGCACACATAAATTTCCACAATTGAGTATTGCTCTTGGTAATTATATGGTAATAGATGATTTTTATGTAATTGATTTAGTAGATACTAATGTTGTCCTAGGAATTCAGTGGATGGAAACTTTGGATAAATATTTGCAGAGTTTTAAACATATGGAATTTTCTTTCAAGGTGGATGGACAAAAGGTGATTCTCATGGGAATGTCAAATGGGGGACCCAGAGTTGTCTTTGCTAAAAGGATGGAAGACATTTTCCATCATGGGGAGGTTTCTTGGTCAACATAGTGTTTGATCACTTCAAAGGTAACAGGGTTTGAAACTAAGCACTATTCAGATGATTTGTTGCAGATATTAGATTCTCACATTTTAATTTTCAGTGATATACCTCCTGGGGTACCTCCAGACAGAGGTTTTGAGCACACAATTGAACTATAAGAAGGGGATAAGCCCATAATCACTACTCCATATAGGCATCCTAAGGCTTTCAAGGATGAAATAGAGAAAGTGATTAAGGAGCTATTGAATATGGGACATGTTCGAACTAGCTGGAGCCCATTTGCTTCCTCGGTAGTGATGGTAAAAAAGAAGGATGGGACTCTTTGTATGTGTATCGACTACCAGGACCTCAATAAAAAGACTATCAAAAATAGGTATCTGATTCCTCGCATTGATGAATTATTAGATGAATTACATGGTGTTGTTTACTTTTCTAAGATTGATTTGAGATCCGGGTATCATCAGATTAAGTTATGGGAACAAGACATACATAAAACTGGTTTTCGATGTCACTATGGTCATTATGAATTCTTATTTATGCCTTTTGGATTGATGAATGCTCCAGCCACATTTGAGTCTTGTATGAACCATATTTTTTATAAACAGCTGCAGAAATTCTTGCTTGTTTTCTTTGATGATATATTGATTTACAGTAAGTCTTGGGAAGAACATCTGAAACATATTGATGAAATTCTGGGTATAATGGAGTCTCAATCTCTTTACACAAAAGCTTCTAAATGTGAATTTGGTATGACAAAAATTTAATATTTGGGACATATGATCAGTGCTCAAGGTGTGCAGGTGCATCAGGAAAAAATTAGGGCTATTCTGGATTGGTCGCCTCTACAGACTCTTTCTGATTTACGAGGGTTCTTTGGCCTATGAAGTTATTATAGGAAATTTGTTAGAGGGTTTTCGTAGCTTGGAGCCCCACTGACAGATCTTACCAAACAGGGGGCATTTAGATGGACTGCAGAGTCACAACAAGTTTTTGACAAACTCAAGGAAGTAATGAGCTCTTGCCCCGTCCTTGCATTACCAGATTTTGATCAACCCTTTGTCTTAGAATGTGATGCATTGGGTAAAGAAATTGGAGCCATGTTAATGCAAAATAATCATCCAATAGTGTTTGAAAGTAGGAAACTCACTAGTACTGAAAAAATGTATTCCATATATGACAAAGAAATGTTAGCTATTATGCATGCATTAGCTAAATTCAGACAATACCTCATTGGATCAAAATTTGTGGTTAAAACTGATCATAATAGCTTGAAGTATTTTCTTAGTCAATGAGATTTGAATGATAGGAAACAAAAGTGGATCAGTAAAATTCAAGCTTATGATTTTGAAATTGAATATGTTAAGGGTAAGAATAATGTGGTAGCTGATGCTTTATCTAGGAAACTGGAGATAAATGCTTTAAGTGGGGTGTCCGCTGATTGAAAATCTTTGTTACTAGTTGAATATGCTAAGAATTCATTTGCTTGTGGTTTATTGGATGGAAATATTCAGGATAATAGATACAAAGTGATGAATGATATTATTTACTACAAAGACAGAATCTTTATGGTGCCTGCTTCTAAATTAAAACTAAGAATTTTGCAAACAATTCATGACTTGCCCTTAGTGGGACATCCAGGGTATGTTAAAACTTACAGGCAAATTCATGAAAGATTCACTTGGAAAGGGCTCAAAGATGATGTTCTGCAGTATGTCAAGTAATGCATCACATGTCAGTAGAATAAAGTGGAACACTCTTATCCAGTCGGGCTATTACAACCATTACCTATTCCGGAACAGAAATGGGAGAGCATTTCAATGGACTTCATCACAGGTTTACCTCAGAATCAAGGTAAAGATTGTATTTTTGTTGTGGTGGATAGACTTACAAAATTTGCACATTTCTTTCCTCTCAATACATAGTTCACAGCCCTTCAGGTCGTTGAATTGTTCTTTAAGGAAATATTTTGTTTACATGGGTTACCAAGGAATTAAGTTAGTGACCGAGATAACAGATTTTTGAGTAACTTTTGGGCAAAATTATTCATGTTGACAGGTACAACCTTGCATCATAGTACAAGTTACCATCCCTAGATAGATGGTCAAACTAAAATAGTGAACAAATGGGTTGAAGGTTACCTTCGTAATTATGTTTCAGGGCACCAAAAGGCTTGGGTGCACTAGCTGCATCTGGGAGAGTATTGTTATAATACTACTTTTCATACCTCTATACATATGGCTCCATTTAAGGAATTATATGGATATGATGCTTTATCCTTTGTTGATCTTTCATTTTATAAAATTAATGTGCCCAAATCACGTGATTGGATTTAGGAAAGCCACGATATCTTGAAAACTCTTAAGGAAAATTTACACTGTGCCTAGAATCAGCAAAAATTGTATGCAGATAAGAAAAGAATGGAATAGAATTTTGAGGTTGGTGATTTAGTCTATCTTAGATTAAAACCCTACCACCAGTCTTCCCTCGAGCATAGGGGGGCTGAGAATTTGAAGCCTCAATTTTATGGACCTTATCCGATTGTCCGCAGAATTGGCTAGGTTGCATATGAATTGGATTTACCAGCAAGTAGTTAGATACACAACGTGTTTCATGTCTCTTTCCTTAAGAAGGCTCTGGGTCAACAGGTTTTCATCTCCAAGGATTTACCGCCTTTGACTGATGAAGGGAAATTAGAGATGATTCTGGAAGAGATTGTGTAAACTCGCGACCGACATTTGCGTAATAGAACTATTCGGGAATATCTCATCAAATGGAAGCACTTGCCATTCAAAGATGCCACTTGGGAAAATGAGCAGACTCTCAGCCATCCAGATTTATAGTTGCTTGTGGGCAAGCAACATGTGAAAGGGGAGACTTGTCATGTCCCTAAATAGTCATCAATTGACTATGTAGTGAATAAGGAATTTAATTATTTAATATTATTAATAGACAAGTTAATTAATATTAAATAATTTATATTTCAACTTTATTGTAAAATAAGTGGTTCCTTATGGAACAGTTCCCTTACGAGATACAACCAACTACTTTGGGTGGCAATAAAAATAGGTTGGGATTACCGTGGAAGATATGCTGAAGATTTGAGATATTGTTTTGTGGGAAAAGACAAATAATTCCTTTCATCAGAAGTCTGCATCTGGCCTAGTGGAATCCAAGCGAATAATTAAGGGAAGAGATCGAAGTTTGTTGACACATAGTGTAGCACAGGTGTCTCCTTTCATTAGAGACCATCTGACCTACTAGAGTTTGGATGGGTAAGACTAATACGACAACTTTATAGAGTGATGTCAAGATAAGAGGTATGGTGTAATCTGCATGGGTAGAAGTCATGCAGGAGTTCATCAACATGACTCCTTGAGACTTGCTTAGTCAGGGGTTTTTCAGTGTGGCATCTTACGCTACATGATACATAGAAAGTAGTCCATAGTTAAGGAATGATGCTTAAACTTATTTTACAAAGGATAAGTGGATCAGTATATCTTGGTTGAGTAAGTAATGCAACTAAAGACAAACACGGGTAACTAGTCAAAGTTCGTGGCCAATACATATGTTAACATGTAGATTATGGACGGGCCGCCACATGGTTTTCTGAATGGGTATAGATGCAGAAACCAGTCACATGCTAGGCATCACTATGATCTAGGAAACACAACGGCTATTAAGGTGCACTTATTTATCTCTCTGCCAAGACTCTGTTAATATATGTAATTTTCATTCCAATGGAAACATAGAACTGAAACTGTTCATTGTGGGTTGTATCGTGATTTCTAAAATTTCATAAGTCTAGAATTTGGGAAGACTTTCGATTATAACAAAAAAATACCCAGAAAAGTTATAATTTTGTTTTCAAATTTGAATAGCGCAACCTGGAATTTTACACAATGCCAAAGAGGGAGATTGTTGGAAAGTGACAATGCAAGCAATTGTTATTTTGTCATTGATGTCAAACCTTAACTGGTGAGACTATTGTTATCTATTTGAGTACCATATCTACTAATGATGAAGAAGATTTAACAAGAAGACCAAGTGAATGGTTGAGTTAAGGAAATTAAAAGGGTACTTGACCAGTTGGCACTTTGGCAAAGCAATTAGTTGTTTATCTTTCAAAGACAGTTTTTTTGGCTATTCTGTGCCGAGCAAGTTTAGCTTGTGCCAAGAAAAGTTTCTTGTGCCGAGAAAAGTTGCTTATGATGAGATAAGTTTCTTATGTCGGGAAAAGTTTCTTGTGCCAAGCAAAGTTGCTTTTGATGAGAAAAATTTGTTCAATGTCGAGCACCATTGAAATTTTTGAGTGGAAACAGTGATGCTGGCCGACTTACAGTAATTGGATTAATGATGAGATTTGAGATCTCTGGCTAACTTAGTTAGTTTTATTGGGATATGTAATGTTAATTAAAGATTGATCCACGTCATTTAATGTATGGGTAAACATAATTAATGAAGGGTTTCAAGATTTAATTAGAGACTACTTTGGAGAAGTAAATGTAATGCAAAGATGGAATGATCTGTTGGATCAGACCTAACCTAACATCTACAATCTTGTTTAAGAGGAAAAAGATTTATCTGACCTAGACATTGAGGTATATGATAACCACAAGGGGTTATTCATTAAGGATGCAAGAGGTGTGCTACTGAATGTGAAGTATGCAAAAGGGTTGCATAGTTTATTTACTGTTTAGCATGATCTAGCAAAGAAGGCTGAATACGGAAGCAGAGAGTTGCATGTGTGATTGCTTGATGAATTTCAAAGAAGATCAAAAGGTTGAAATGACAATGCAGGATATCCAGTGAGTTAGCATTAGAGCTGTAATTGGATCTAAATTTTCAAAGTAAGTTGTATGTATCAGATCACAACTATTGAATACTTTCTAACCATTGTACCAGTTAAATCCTTTAACAAGGTTGACCTAACAGTCATTTGTATAAATCATCTAACAAGGTGACATTCAAGTGGAATGTTCTAAGTCCTCTAACAAGGCCACTCCTGACAGGGTGATTAAATCCTTTAACTAGGTCACACCTAGCAGTGTGTTATTGTAACCTTTAATAGGGTTGGCTCCTCACAGGGCATCACTTCAGAAGAGTGAAAAATTGGTAACATGTTACTGGTGGTTTTTCCCATATTGGGTTTCCATGTTAAATACTTATGTCAACTTGTGTGAATGCTTATGATTTGTTTTACTTTTATGTTTCTACAAGCTAATTTCAATAGATAGTAAAATGCATGATTAAAGTTGTTGACATATGCTACTGCTACCGAGTAGATCTGAAATACAAAAAGTTTTTATTTTCTGCATCTAGACCTGAGGATAACTGATTCACCCCTCCCCTCTTAGTTATTCTAAATTCATTCTAACACCTTATACTTCAATTAAAAACACTAAAGGTTCCAATGTTTACTTAGCTTTGATACACACAAATTTACATCACCATTATTACTACATTTATGACACTTACATGTTCTCCTGTAATCTTTCCCTAGGCACCCCACAGACATGGCCTCCACTAAGAAGGATAGTACTAGTACACAACATCTATGAAAAATGGTAGTTTGTAGCAATCCACCTAATAAGAAAACTAAGACTAATGTCATACCTTATTAGTTTCATGGCCTTCACAAAGAAAAAAAGACTGACACTAACTATGAATAACTTGATTCTATAGGTGTCCCAACAATATAGTATACAGTGAAGAAGCAACTTCTTCTCAACAACACATGCCAAAATGGTAAAACATATGTTTACTTCATTGTAAATTCAATCTTATGGCATTTTTTCTTTATTACATGAATTAAAATGTTTTCTTTTCTTTCTTGTAGACAAATGAATAGCACCGAGCAAAGGCAGAAAACTTCTGCCAGCCTAAAGACAACAAGAAGCCAAACAAAACAAAGGTATACTCATGCATTAGAACATATAGCCCAACGGTAAACCATCACAATTATGCTAAGAAAACTGAGTCACATTGTATACTTCATATGCTCTCTTACTCACAGTTCTCTTCCCATTTGTTATACCTCTGCATCCTCAAATCTACTTTAATATAGTTTCTCTGCCCGTATTTCTCAGTAGGTCCAAAAAAATGAATACTGACAGCCAAAAAAGTGAGAACCAACAAGAATGTGTGCTAAAATGGTAAGACATTTCAATTATTCTAACTAATTCAGCCTTGTACCATAATCAATTAACTTTATTGCTTACACTTTTCTACTTTCCTTATCATAGCCAACTAGAGAGAAAGATCCCAGGCATCACACCTCTTCAACTGGATACACAGAACAAAGGTATTACTTTGAAACACTTCATCTTCTACAATAGTTTCCACTTCCAATGACTACTAACCACCAAATAGAGATAGCCAATAAATCTAATCTCAAATTTACGCATAACTACTAGAAATTTTTTTGATTAGTTGTTAAGGTCAATTTCCAGTTTCTGTTTTTAGCACTACCTTGTGGGGAACCATGCCTGGTTTATCTTAATCAATCTTTAATTGAAGAGATAGGAATATGTTAAATACATGTTTGGGGCTATGAGTTTCTATATAATAGGATTTGCCCACCATTTTCAAGTACTACTGTCATGGAACATTGTTCTATTGATTGACATATGTTTTGATTGGCATGCATTGTCTAGTTTGCGTCAATTTTCCAATATCATCTCTTCATGATTCATAGAGTGAGGATCTATAAGAACTGCTCATCCAATGTTGTTGCCACATTTGCGCTTGGAAAAATAAAAAAGTGATTTTGTGCTCAACTCTCATTGGAATTTGTTTTGTTTTAATCTTCCTTTGAATATGTTAATACAATATTTTCTATTAGATTTTGACGAGTACAGCCAAGGTTTGACATAAAACTACCTGCTCCTGCATTTTTTGGGGAGTTTCCCCTTGTTTTGTATGCTTGGTTAATATTTTTTCATCTAACATAGGTGGGGACATCACACCTCATTGTTTGGTGTGTGTGTGTTGTTACAAAGATAAATGGTAGCAATACAGAATAGATAAATATGGTGATGATTTATGGATGTTATACATTGGTAGTTTTCAAAATTTTAATGCTTGTAAGTCCTTTATTAAATGGTGGCCTTTCCAACACAATCAAGTTTTCCTCTTCTTTCATCCTCATTTTAGAAGGATGTATGCAATTCATGAAATATGATCTTTCCTTTCTCTTATGCCTATGAAGAGTAAATAAAGATCCATTGTCAGATGTCTCTGATGAAACAAAATCATGAAAAGTTGACCAAAACACTTGAATCCATCATCCTCATGTTTCTACCATGGAGGCCACAAGAAATAAAATCAAACCGACATAGAATTTAATAGGTTATAAGATTGGCTAATTTGACAAAGGATTTTAGAATTTTCTCATTTCACTTTTGTAAACGAAAAAATATTTATAAAATAAATCATCAATCATTCCATTTGTAATAGTAAACAATGAATGCTATTGGATTTGTGAGGTAAAATTGTGCAACATGGTTTTCAGTAGTGGATACTTTATTCTCTCTAAATAGTTTTGAGATAATGAAACTAAATTCTGTTGGAATACACAGATTATAGTAAAATAGAGTAGAAGTATAAATATATACTGTGATGGCAATATATTTGAACTAACTTGTTAGTTCCTAGTTTGACAATGAATTTCTTTCCTCAACACACGATTACTTATATTGTGCTTGCAGCCTCACTTCAATACCGCAGACTACAAGTACAATTTTGGATCTTTGTAGATAATGTAGTGGACTAGCATTTGAGGGTGAAATATTGGTTGTTTACGGACTAGGGACAAACAAAAACTCCAATACACAAAATAAAATAGAGATTGTCTATGTCAACCTTGTGCATTCTAATGGACAAATGAAAATAATAATGAACATCAGTAATGCCTTGATAGATAGTTTCTTGCCAAACATCTTAGCTGGTGCTAGCATATGAATCATAGAGTACATTGTAAAAACTAAATCACCATATGAAAGGGGTGATGCAGATTGTTGCATTGCTTTAATAGTTGACAGTATGATGGACATTGTCAAACCAGTTTGCAAGCACCACAAATTGACACTTGACAAGACCATTTCTCAACTAATAGACGTTGATTGCTATTATTTAGTTGGCTCCTTTGTAGCTATTGTTACCAACTATCACATTAACAGAGGGCAACTCGAAGTACATGTGAAAGATGGATATTTGCAGAAAAACATGGCCACGGTACATTTTTTACCATATGTAAAATAACTTACACATCCTGCTCTACCATTATGTACTAACTACTAGTAACATTAGGATTACGCACTAACCACTCCTTTGTAGCTCTCTGTGGAAAACACCTACACAGATTTGTGGGCAGCTCTACAACAATTATTATCAACAATGGACATGCCTCTAATACTCTTCAAAAATTTTGTCTGCATTGGCCCAAGAGGCTCATATTCCATTCGGCCATCTCAGTCTTCATTTGTACCAAAATCTTAATGATGAATGTACAAAAGCACATTTGCAAACATTAGCAAGGTGCAACACCCAGGAAAGCACACAATGCTTTCTTTTCTATTGTCAATTGCATCCACATATTTGGCCCATTTAAACAATGCATTCTGACATCATTTGTCTTCCAAGTACTTGGCACACTAAAGGGAAAAAATCCACATTTTCCACCTTACAAAATATGTTGTAGCACATGCCACTAGTCACTGACATTTGACACCACTGCTAATATCGACTCTATGGACTGCACACATTGCAATAAACCCGCCCAACCTACATGCCATCACAGTCTATTATGCACCCTACATAGACAGGAAGGTAACATTGACTGCACTTTACAAGGTGATCTCCTCAAGAAACATTTCCCACAAATTGTAGCCATTCCATATGACCAGTACAACAAAAACATATCACCAATGGTAGATGCGGTGCGCACATTGCAACTCTATGCTAAATTCACATTGACTGTGAACAATACCATTGTACAAATTGTTAAGTAGTGAGCCTTTTGCACTGCGCAATCTTCAATTTTGTAAAAAACATTAGGCAGTCAGCCTTTTGCACTGCACAATCTTCAATTTTGCATTATGCATGACATTTCAACCCCCATAACATTGAAACTTAATTTTTGCAAAGCTCTTCAATGAAGCAACTCCTACCGATATTAAGTAATTTTTTCCTCTCTTTCTATGCTTCTTATGACCACCCTTAATTTGTTGATCTTTGAACAACAAGGGACCTACGATGTTGTTTTGACTTTAAGCATAGAGTAATGTAAATTCATTGACTATAATGTATTTTTATCAGTCTTTGTTGCTTTTTTAAAATGCCTAGCAATATGACTCGACTATGACTGCATATGTTAGGGGAAAAAAAGCTTTATTCTATTAAGAATTTGTTATCAGTAGGGAGTTTAACATTAGAATAGATTTATTCCAAAAAAAGTTAACATTTCAACATGATTTTACATTTCAAAATTGTTTTGTTACATTGTTTTTCAAATTATGTCTAATGCTATCAACAGTCTCAATTAGTTAGGAAATCCAATTCCAAGAGCAGCTAGAGCAACTATAGTCCAAAGCTTCACAGCTGATGATAGTGATAGCTTTGCAGCCTCGACATCCATTAAAGATTCTACTGCATTGAATTTCTTCCAATTTTCTTGAATACCATAAACATGGAGACATCTAACAACTGTTACACCTGATTTGCATTCCATTACAACTTCAAACAATCTTGAGGCCATAAACAAATCCCCCTAAAAAATGAGTGTTTCTGCTATAATTTTGTATTCCTTTTGTATTGTTTGAGCATAACTTGCAATACTTGGATCCAAATATAGTGATTCCATATCTAATTCTACTGAGGACATACAGGCCAACGCTGATAGATAGGAGAAAACAAAATTGGTTTTGTGCCAGAAGCTCATCTTTGACCAGGTCCTTTCGCATGTAATCTCAATAGGTTTGTCACCCACTATGACCTTGCCGCCATATTTTTTTGCTTCTCTATATGCACTTTGCAACTTAGAGCTTGGAACAACTCCAAGTCTCTTTCCATCCTTATGGAAAACCAAGCCTAGAAGAACTTCAAAGCTACATAAATCATTTTGATTCTTCCAGAAATCAACCATACGATCAATAAATCTGGGTAACTCTGGAAACTATTACGGAAGATAAAAGAAGAAAGCCCTGGTTTCACAGAACTCTAGGAATACAACATCTGGTTTCAAGAAGCTAACAATGGCTTTAACATCTTCGCAAGATTGTCAAGAGACATGACATGTTCCAACCAATTAAACATGAATAAGAATAAGGAGGACCTATATTTGAATTTCATACTCTAGAAACACACAACAAATAATTAGGTGCAGCTTCTGGAAATGCTTTCTATTTCTTTTCTGCGTAGGTAATTTTCTATAACGCAGCCCTCCCATCATTTGGCAGGAACTATGTTGCAATTTTAGTTCTTGTTTCTAGTAGGTTCCTAAAGCTGGCCAAAATGACAACAAATTTTATAGATTGAGATTTTACCCATGATTTTTAGATTGAAATCAAATTCTGGTAGATCACTAATAAGAGGAGGAAATGACAACTTTTAATATATCTGCAGATTGAAATTAATTGCAAATATAAAGAATCTTTTTTCATGCACTCTATAAAAAAAAATTACAACCAATCCATCACTATCATGAAGGGAACAATATGGTGTTGTCTTGTCAAAATGAGAACCCAGTATACTTGAGAGCCCAATATGTTGTCAGATCTTTCAATCACCTTCAACCCTCTTGGTTCCTGCAATATAAAATAAAACACAAACAATATCATCACTTAGTATATTTGCAATGGAAATATTTTGATTAAATAACTACAAAACCTAGAAGAAAAAAAAGTTAAATTAAAGGGTACAAGAATATAGCAATATGAGATCAATGGACCAAAACACTAAATTTTTATATCAAAAGAAAAATCACTATCCAATGAAGCCCAATTCATCGGTTTGCAACCAAAACAAAAATAATTTGATAGAATTATTTTAGAACACAACCACCATGGAGAGGAATTCAAAATGCAATAATTTGCTAGAGTGATAGGTTTATTCTAGACTCTACCCACAGATATAGAGCTGTAGTGGAGGTGATTTGTAACAATCGTGATATTAATAGTTTTGTAACTGTCTATTGTTTTTCCTCTACACATCAAGAAAATATGCAAATGATTGTTATTTTTTTAAAAAAAATCCAAATGTTTACTTTTAAATTTGCTTCAACTATAGGAAGTCTCTTCGCTTAATTGAAAGAAAACAAATAATATATCAAAGATAGATTTCATTTTAATAGAATTACAATTTATGGCTTCTATTTATTTTATTAAATTAAATCCCAACCTAAAATATAATTCTAACTATAATTCTTTATTTTATTTTTTTAACCTTAGTTATTTTTCCTTTGAAGGGCGTTAAGATTGAAAGATGAAGTCTCTTACACCAGTAGTACCACAATAGGCACAACACTGTATAGATTTATTACAATGATTTCTTTATTGAAAACATATAGATTTATCATTATGATATATATTGTATATGTATATAGATATATATGTATATATGTATATAGATATATGTGTGTGTATGTATGTGTGCAGGAAAATAAATTTATTTTAAAACTTATTTTAGAAAAATTATATAAATTTATATTTGTAAATGTAAATAAAATAATTAAAATAAATAAAAAATAAAAAATTATTTAGTGATCTTTATTAATTATAAATTTTGTTTGATATATGAAAAGTTTTTATGATGAGGTTACAATTATAATCATTCTTCCATCTTGTTGGCAAAATATATTAAGTATGTGTAACAACTATCTTAAGTGAGATTCAAATATTTTTCTCATCTTAGAACATCAGTTTGAATACTGTGACATTTGAATCTTCCACAATACCAACAAGGTACTATATTATATCTTTTTCTTTCTTTAAGCAATTTTAGATTTAGCATGCTAGTTTTTCATTAATCCATAATTTTTTTTATGTCATGATTTCAAATGATACAATAGTTTTTTATAGCATTACTAATTTAAAATATAAATGACAATCAATATTGAGATTTCATAATTATTATAATTTAAAAAAGTAGATTTAATCAAACAATCAATAGATATAAAGAATGTAGTTTGTTTATATTTCATAATTTTTGAGGTCACAATGAGTTGATATCAAGATTGATAATTGTACTTTGACTTAGTCTTTTAGTTATATTAATTTTTTTCAAGATAACTAAACATATTAGTTATATATTATCTTATATTATTTAATATATCATTATATTAAACTATATTATTTTGATATTATCATAGTAGATCAATATTATTATATTTTTACATTTGTTATTTTTCTTATCATTAATAATGGAAAAGTTCATGTTGTAGGCATCTAAATAGTGTTGAGTTCAAATTTTCTACAATACAAATTTTTTTTTGTTAAATGTAATTATATATAATGCATTGAATTTGTTTGTCCTACAAAATTGAAGAGCACAAGTACAACAACAATATGATTAAAATACTTAATGTCATTAGAAGGTCCTTATAAGACAAACATATTTATCACGCAACAAAGAACCACATAGTATGAAATATAAAAATAATAAATTGTTCCAACTTAATTAGTAAATAGAGTAAACATCAACTATTAAAGTGAGTTTAATGTTCATAAAGGCAATAATTTGGGGTTCAAATATCTACCCCTATCATTTTCTCCTCTATTGCCTATTTAGCGCAACCAAGGAAATGCCTTCATAATATCTAGTTCACTTCTTTGGGTCCTTGTGCACTGGTAGATGTGTGATCGCAAGTGAACAAATCCTCTATCTTGATTTCCTAGAGAGGGGAGGGAAACAAATATGTCCTATTATGACCTTGGTATTCTTCACTCATTACTCCTCAGAGAGATGAATCAATCATAGGTCGACATGATCTCCTTTGGCATAAGGGTCGCCTTTTTTATGTATTGTCTCATCGCTGACAATGCTTAGCAACTACGATGGCATCACTATCTTATGCCCATCCCCATTGGTATTATATAAAGCACAACTGACATCAACATTTCCCTATTCAGGCCTAACCGCTCTTTCATCAACATTGCATGCATTTTCCTATTTCTTTCTCTCATTCAACCTTGATTTCTTGTGGTGTCTTTTCTTCCCTTTCTGCCAACCGCTAGACAAATGGGCTGCAACTATGACATCATCATTAACTTTGGTACAAATTGAGTTGTTGATGGACTCAGGTGGTCCATGATCACTCAGAGTAGGTTTTTGTTTTCTTCTTTCCCTCCTTCATTTTCTCTATATTAAAAGGTCTCCATATAGTTGTTTCCTGTGGATTAACTATCTTTGGAGGTGCTTGGTCTACCAGATCCATATGACCATCATGAAGGTTAGTAGAAACTACTTTAAATGCATTCATACGATCTAATTTGTTTCTCTCCAACATTGTAATATCTTCTTCCTCATCTTCTCCTGATAGTTGTTTCTAGTGGATTAATTGTCTTTGGAGGTACTTGGTCTACCAGATCCATATGACCATCATGAAGGTTAGTAGAAACTACTTTAAATGCATTCATACGATCTATTTTCTTTCTCTCCAACATTGTAATATCTTCTTCCTCATCTTCTCCTGATTATCAACATAGTGGTAAAGCTGCATAACTTTTTCAATTTTTTTCTTGCCTTCCTCTAAGAGCTCCTCGTATTTTTTAATTTCCATGGGTTGTGCAAATCCATTCAATTACACATTTCATTTGTGCATTATGCTCTTATGTAATGTTAACTGTTGGAATTTGCTGAGATACACTAAAATTTCAAAGTTGCAAGACAAAAAAATACAACAACATTTAGCTATAGGTATTGACATTTTTCTCTTATTTTGTTATGTAACAATTTGTCTAGAACATTTTTTTAAGCTGCACTAAAATTGAATTATAAAATATGCATTTCATAGTCTCATGTTTGATTGTATGCATTTCATAAAGTCTCATGTTTGATTGTTCTCTACTGTTCTAGATTTAAATGATTATTATGAGTATTTGATCATTTAAAAAATATATCTTCATATAAAAAACAAATAAATTAATTTGTAACATACAATTCTTTTAATCTATATTTTTCTCCTCACAATTCAACAATTATTTGTAGGTATTTTAAAAAATAATGATAAGCCATAATTACTAAATTGATAAAAAATAAAAACCAAATAAATGATTCAATTTAAACTCAGATATATAGAAGAAAACTAAATAAATAATAAAATAATTACACGGCTTATTTTATATTCTACAATTATTAAAAAAATATATAGAAGAAAAAAAAACATACCTTAACATGTTTTTAATTAGATCATCGAAATATTAATTATGAGAAAGCATCCCCATAACTCCAACTCACCTCACCAACTTCTTAGATAATAATAAAATATTAATAGCCTCGGCCACCATTAAAAATCTACTGCAACTCCCCTGACCAACTTGTTACATAATGGAATTATTTATACCTCAATAAATCAGCATTAATAAAGACACGTAGAGTGTTGCCGTGTAAATATTTACAGAATTACAATGACAAGGGTACATATTTGCAGAATTATAATGACAAGCTATAAAATGCATTCGCTAGAAATGCCACGCGAAATTTTCCTGCACAAGTGTCATTACAAAACAAAATGAACGAATTTTTCTCAAAAAGAGTTTCTATACATTTGTAAACTGCAGTAATGTTTTTCATTTTTTTTAACATAATGTACTAAATTAAGTGACAGAAATTGATAAAGTAGTCAATATTACTGTTTGGCTGTATACTAATTTTATTCTTTTCTCTCAACATGTAACTTTGGCAAGGCCACTGGTCCATTGAAACCAGCGCGGTAGATAATAAACACCTTTCAATACGATTTTTTTTAATAATATAATAATTACCAATATAATAGTTTTAAAGTATTTAATTTTATAACTGGTTATGTAATTATTATTTATTTATCATTCCAATATTGGGATAAAATTAAGTATTAAGTATTATTTACATAATTCTGCTGTGGAGATTCTATTATGTTTGTGGGTTGTGCTCAGAAGTCCTTGATTCGGTTCTGGTCTAATTTTAATTTCCACTTGATTTGAGCTGGTTGTGTAATTATTTTTGATTTATCATTGCAATGTAATTTGAATAAAATTCAGTAGTATGTATTATTTAGATAGTTCTACTGTAGAATTTCAGTTATGTTTGTGGGTTGTGAATTTAAATAAAATATATTAGTATTTAGATAGTGTACTGAAGCTGACTGTATTCTTCTATATATATATATATATATCATTAGTCTTGGTTCTTGAAAAACCGTATGGCTTAAACAATACTTTAAGTTTTGATTTGTTTATTTAAATGATTCATTTGAAAACACATTATAGATAGATTGTACAGAAAAAAACGTTAATGTGATTTCAGACAAGTCAAATAAATTATTGTTTAAATCTGGTTGTCTGCCACAGATCTCAATATATGTATTAACAGTCCTGGTTGTAAATAACAGTGTGACTTAAACAACACATTTTAAGCCAGAACTCTCCTATGTTTATTGAAAAGAACTATTGCGATTTCAGATGACCTGATTGTAAACAATTAGATATTCTATAATAAAATTTATCTTACAAATCATTTGTAATACATAACTCATATAATGAAATCACAAATTCTAATGATTTGGTTAACATTAGAAAAGGATAAGAGAATCAGCAATATTAGACTTACATTTAGAAAAAAATTCATTATAAGAGTTGATTTATTAGGCTAGGTCCTATGGAGGGGGCTTTCTTAAAAATAGAGCTCAGGCTCCAAATAGTTTATAAGAATATTTAAAGTTTATGGTTCATGACTTTTGTAATATATTTCATCTTAAAAATCTAAGCCCCTATATTTAAGGAAGCAGAAATTCATAGTGATTAGAAATGAGTCAAAAAAAGGAAAAAAAAAAAAAAAAACTGTTTGTCTCCAGTTACTTTTTATGGAAAATAGAGAGAAATGACTAACATGTGGCAAAAAAAATTCTTAAACTGATGGGGCAATACTGCTTGAATTTAGAAATCTAAAATGTAGGAGCTTCTATTTTTTTAACAAAATTTTTTAAATAATCATTTAACCAAAAACTAAAATGAAAAAGTTTTAACTAATGTAAAATAAAATAAAATTTAGATATGTTATTAGAATCAAATCATTTTTATTGCGACTTAAAGAAGAATTAGTTAAACAAATCAAAAGAGAGTTCTATTTATAATTATGCACATTGTTCACTCAACAAAAATGAAGTTGCTCTTCAGAAATTGAGAGTTGCTCTTATTCTCATTTTGTATCTTTAATTCTCATGAAATCTTAGATTGTGTCAAGTGTTTCTAATCCTATTCTGTTGTTCATCATCACGATCATAGAGAATATAAGAAAATCTGTTTTAAACAAATCTTTATGCTTTCTATTTATTATCATTCCGATGATGGATCATCAGAGAGTGATCTGAAACAAGCATGAAAAACACACACAATCAAATATAAAAGCAGCATGTAGCATGTAGATTATCTCATGCAGATTACCTCATAGATTCCGAATGACAACTTTGAGATAGGCCCAAAGCCATCGGATTTGAAGGGATATTTAATCATACGAGAAAATTCGCTGCCATACTGGCGAGTAAAGGGTATAGTGGAATACATAGAGTCTGGTCACAAACCCCATGATATGGTAGTGGTTATTCCTCGAGGAAAACATGCGGTTAGACTGGGAAATGATGTATCGATAATCAGCCACAGCGTTAAGGTGAAAAAAGGGTGCATATTATTCCCTTTCATTCCACGCTGCTCGAACTTGCGCGCAAGCTGAAATCTTGAATATCTCGGCTCCGCCCGTGTGGGGGAGAGATATGGATTCAGACGGTGTATACAAGCACTGGGTGGGATGCGTATGTGTGGGGATTTCGAGCTCCTGCTCATATTATTGAATTTCATATTCATAATCTGGGCGAGTAGGAAAATCCTGCTTGTGGACCCGTGGTCGATGGGGTTGCTCTCGAGCGATTGAGATTGCCCAAATCTTCACAAGGCTGGTCTTCTATTGCTAGTTCTCTTGTTTTGTTTGAGGGTTGTGATCAAGTGATGTAGATCTTAGGTCATGTTTGTTACATTTAAATAATACATATTAGTTTTACTTGTTTAGATGGCTTATCTAATATCATATTAGCTTTTTTAATAGGGCTCATTCTCATTAAAACAAATCAAAGGTTAGAGTGTATTATTTAGATTTTACTTGTTTTGTCTAAATTTTCAAAAAAAAAGAAATATATTGATCTTATATTGCTACTACACTTGTTTGTTTTAGGATTGTGATCAAGCAATCTAGATAGGCATGACTAGATTTAAGTAACACTCTCTAAACATTGACTTGTTTAGATAGCTCATTTAAAATCACACTAGTTTTTTCTATAGAACTCATTTATTAATGTGATTTTAGATCAACTATGGAAACAGTTCAAAATGTAGTATGTTTTGTTTAAACTTGATATTGTTTCCCCTAAATGATCAAAATACAGGTCTTATATTACTAATTTTCCTGTTTTGTTTTAGAATTGTGATCAAACAATTTAGATTGGGGGTGGTCAGATTTAAACAACACACTTTTATCTAAGACTTGATAAAGTTGTTTATTTAAAGTCATACTCCTTTTTCAATAGAACTCATTCATTATTGTGATTTTAGACGAACTATCTAAACAAATCAAAGCATAGTGTGTTGTTTAAACTTGATATTGTTCAGATGGAGATGAATTCATTAAAAACACATTGGTTTATACTTTTTTTTTTGTTTTGTTTTAAGATTGTGATCGAGCAATCTAGATTTGCATTATTAGGTTTAAACAACACCCTCTAAGCTTTGCCTTGTTTATTTGACTCTCATACTACCATTTCCAATGAAACTCATTCATCAGTGCGATTTTAGATGAACCATCTTAACAATTTAAGACTTAGAGCATGTTGTCTAAACTTCACACTATTTTACTCAATTTTTCAAAACTTGGTCATATATTGCTAATTCTCTTGTTTTAGGATTGTGATGAAGCAATCTAGATCGTCAGGCTTAAATGAAACATTTTAATCTTTGATTTTTTTAGGTGGCTCATTTAAAATCACACTAATTTTTTCAATAGCACTCATTGATTAGTGTAATTTTAGATGAATCATCTAAACAAAACAAAACTTTAAATGTGTTGTTTAAACTTGATGATATTTTCTCAAATTTTAAATTTTATTTTAAAACTGTGCTCAAAGAATAATATCAACATGATTAAATCTAAACAACACATTCTAAATTTTAACTTGTTTAAATGACTCATCTAAAATCTAATTATCTTTTTCAATAAAAAAAACATTGTAACATAATTTTATACCTTCCTAGCAAATAAAAAAACTTGATTTTAGATAAACCTTCCTAACAAGTCAAAACTTGACTGTACAACTTGTTATAGTTCTAAAATAGACCTAGGGGGACATGAATTGTTTAGCGTTGATTATGTCATGATTTGTGCAGGGTGTAGAGAATCTGATAACGAACGAATATTTCGAAGAAGGCCCCTACGTATTTCCCAACGCATCATCAGGTGTGGTGGTTTCTACAATCCGGGAGGACGCTGTGAAGGTTCCTTACCAGTCTCGAGGAAAGGGAGGATTTAAAAACGCCATGCTTTCTTTTACTGCGGCTTCTAAGAAGACTCGCAGTGTGTTCACCAGTGATGTCTACACCATGTGCAGTGATGACGGCGCTACTTTCTGTGGGCCGGTTATCGATCAAGTCACTTTACGTTGATTGTTTTCAGAGTAATTAGTCGTTCTTTGTAGGATATTTGTTTTTTTTCGAAATTTGTACCATGTTCTTGCATTAATGCGGAGTCTGATGTTCCTCCTACATATTGTTTATATAAATTTGGGTTGCATTTTTGAAATCTCCTCTTGTCCGAGTAATATTTTGTATCACACAAATAAGATTATTTATCACTGCCCGTCTGCTAAGTTATAGAGAAACAGTAACAAAACAATGTAGCAAAGTATACTGAAAGAAACCATTATTCGCAGTCTCTTTCTTGAATGCTTAACTTTTACTCGGTATATAATACTATTGAAAACTCCTTTAGAAATGTCAAAGTAATTAATATATGGTTTTGTTCAAATTCGTTGTAATAATATTGTGTATATATTAATTTTTCTCATCCATATTTTTATAATTAATCATTACATATGTTTTAAATATATATATTTTTGTTTTAAATTCAGGAGCAGAGGTTGAGAGACTTATGGGGAGCAAATCCACAACCCAAGTCAACTCTGTTACACTTTTAAAATATATTTATTAATAAAAAGATATTTTTTATTTTTTATAATTATTTTTGAAACATAAATTTTAATGTTCACGATATTGTTTATATTAAATAAATACGATAAGCATAACCTTTTTTTTTTTTTAAAACATTTTAAAATAGTTAGTGTTCTAAATTTCCTAGAGTTAGAAAATTTTAATTGCTAAATTAGAAACAATAATATGCACTTAATATCATTAATCTTCTTTCATTAGAAAACCTTAATAAAATGATCTATTGAGGATCATAACCACACACCTCTTTCAATTTCTCATAAACATATTTTATTTGTATTTATGATAAAATTAAATATAAATATAATTCAAAAATTAAATATAAATATTTTAAATAAATCTATTTTAATATAATAGATATGAAATTTATCCATAATAATTGGTGTGCTAAATTTTGGGATTCCACTGCATCAGTGTTTTGCATCACACTATATGATCCATTACTAGGATGCAAAATCTATGGAAAAGGGAAAAAATGAGGATTGCCTTGTTTGAAATCCTCATTTTTTTTTTTATTGTACAAGTATAACTTGCCTTGTTATGCAATCTTCATTTTTTTACTTCCATGGGTTTAAATTTGGCTTGGCTTGCAATCCTTTTTTAGCCGATAGGCTTCTCTTGGGGAGACACGTTTGATCGGAGTTTTGTCTGACGCTCGGAAATTTTTTCCGCTAGCATTGAAAGGTACCGTCATCGATAAAGATACGGGTGAGGTTGCCTCTTCTTGGCAATAAATTGTTCACGGGTTCTGATTTGGGTTTAATATGTGAAAAGCGGTTTCTTGATCTTAGAATGTTTAGTATGAATTCAAGTATTTTTTCATCCGCAACAAGACCTGCATCTAAAAATATACAAAGACATTCAATAAACATTTGGCCAACGAACTATTTTCTAGAAACCCTCAAGAACTATAGTCTCATTGATTAAAATATTTTGGTATATACGCATGCGAAGCGAGGAAACATGGAGGACATGTTAAAAATTTGGCTTCTTGGAATGATTTCAGGATATCCTTGAACGCTTTTCTGTTAATGAGGTTGCATAAACTTTCAAAGCAAATGAAATTTGTTTGAGTAAGAGAAAACTCCGCAACCTTTTAATACATCATCTTGCCTATGACAATATTGGAGCTGATAGATTATCATGACTTCCAGAATTAGGGATGCCATGACAAATATTTGGGTGACAGGGATAAGCCTCGAGATAGTTTGGGAATAGTGGTGGAGATTTACAGAATAGGAACATTGTCGCCACTACAAAGACCAGTTCTAGAAAAAATTTAGGGTATCTCATGCCTCCTTTATAATAGTGTATGATCAAATCCATCAAAGTATAACAAAAAATGATTTTTTCATATGTTTACAGTTGCAAGTGCCTTGGTAAATAATGTATGTAGAATATAGAATCACATACAGAGCATGTGAACTCTTTATCAGTTGTCCAAAAGGAGATGTGATTCCAGTGTGCGATGTGGTTTGAAAAGGCTTGAAAAATGTTCAAACAAATGTTCTTGGCTAAGTTTGGTTTGAAACACATCTAAGCATGATAGAAAAATATGAATGCATAGACAATTCAGGCAAACTGTTTGACAAAATGCTCGATGAAAATGTAATGATTGCTAGATATCAATAAATCTGATTTGGTAAAGCATAGTGGATAGTGGATTTTTGGAAGATGTTGTAGTTGCAATTACCATGATGGGAAAGCTTGGATTTCATTTTTTGAAATGGCTACATAAACTTTTGTGCAGATATTGTGCGCAAGTGTAAGTTCATTCTCTACAATTATCCTCTTTGTATGTGCCAATCCACACTGATGTGAAAGTGTTGAGATAGAGAATTTCCATCCATCAAAGCATGGTAGCAAGGGTGATTTTGTCATATGATTAAGGTTGCAGTATACCAATATAAATGTATGTAAAATGTGTGCGCATAGAGGAAGCACATAAAATGTTTGACATAATTCCTCAAAGAAAATGATATCTTAAATTGCACTAGTTGCAAGATATGCATAAGATGAATATGTTAAAAGGATTCATAATCTTTTAAATCCACATGATCAACATGTGATATCCTGCTAAACTACTTTAAGCTTTGACTAGTTCCATTAATATGCTGTTAATGTGCTACTAGTCCTCTGTTCCACGGGCCAGCACCCTCTTGCTGCTTTTTCTATCAAAAACATGAAGAAATCTCGATTTTGCACATGAAACTTAGACAACATATGAGAAACAAAGAAGGTATGTTAACTGTTTGACTTAACACAACCCCTTGAAAAGACAATATAATTATAGATTAGGTACACAAAGGATTTGTATAAAATAAATATTGTAAGAATGCTTTTAAAATATGTGTAATCATGAAGCAGTGATTGTAAGCTATGTTTGAAATGGGAGAGAAATTAAAGATCAACTCACGTCTATTTTTTTAATAAGCCTTCCATGCACATTGGAATCTTTACCCAATTGAAGGAGCGATCATTTTTAAAAATGAAATTAATTTTTTAATAAAATAAATAAAATAATCAACTAATTAACACTAAATTAAATGTCTTAACTATTTATAAAATCAAAATGCCACCTTTGACCTCTAAAAAGTTGGAAGCCCACTAATTTTTCTTGTAATATGGTGAAAAAATTCTCACAAGGTTTTGACAGAAGCATTCTAATTAATTTACTTATTGCTTCCGTAACAATAATATTTCCCATGAATTCCTTTCATTTTGGTTAAGGGCTTGATATTTTTTTTGATGTTTAGTTTAGACTGATAGGTTATGGCCCTTTCTTAATTGATTTAATCACAACAATAGCATTTCTTAAATACCATAAAATATCTTGTTTTCTAAAAAAATCCGAACATAATAAGTCTAGACAGATCCATCTTTTGTAATGAATTTGCTTGCAAACTATACATTTCTAAAAGTAAAGTTAATCTGTAAAAAAAAAGTAGTTAAAGTTCCTCTTCCGACATTGTCTCTCCTCTCCTCCATTCTATGACATTCAATTGTAAATTATTTGTGAAATTCCTAAGCTTTACAAGGATGGTAGTTAGGATTGCAGCCAATCCTAAATTCTACTTAATGAGAAACCTATCTATCTATTCCTAAATTTTGTAATGGACTACCAGATGGTCTAAAAAACAAACTGTCTACCTATTATTTTAGAATCTATTAAGCAACTTTCTTATAAATCTATTGATTTGATTTTTCAAAAGATCTTAAACTTTATTTTATGGTGTCAAAAGTTTATCTGATTGATGAATTTTGACTCCATCCAGATAGAGGTAAAGGAAATTGGCTAACTAGCATAGGAATGTAGAGGTTTCATACATATTTAATAATGCTCCACTTCACTCCAACAATGGATGAGTAAAATGAGTACAATATTTGTAGAAAATACATTTACTAAAAAGACTTCCTCTATGTCTATAGAACATTTAGAAAAATAATTCAAGGAAATGCTATATTGTAAATGCTATATTCATAACGTGTACACTGTGGGTCTGCTGAAAACACTATAGAAACTTTGAAGATAATGTGAAGAAAAAAATTGAAGCCAACACAAAAACCTTTAACAGTATACTCCTAGGTCGTTAAAAATTGAGAAGTCTAAGAAAGGCGTATGAACATTGACTAAAGCACAAAGGAAAAATGAATATTTTTCAGATTTGATTATTACAAATCTGGTAAATATGCACACAAAATGTAGAATCATACAAAAACAATGCAGTTGAATTGTTTGGCTGAGTGTCTCAAAGGGCTGTCATTTGATAAAATTTAATGAAATCAAAATTAGAATGTGTACAAACACCAAAACACATAGAAGAAAAAAATATTGGAACAATAAGAATACTATCTTAACATAAAATTATGAATCACTCTAATTTGTATATGCATACAAACATTTTAAACTTAGATTACATAGAAAAGTATCTTACATGAGTGACAAATGTTAGGCTACATGGAAAAGTATTTAACATGATTCACAAATATATGGATGATTCATTTTCTACTCTTATTTGAGCATATTTGTCCAAATTTATATAGAATAAGGCATATCTTGTAGCAGGCTCTTCACATGGACAAAAAGTTAAACAAAGAATTGACAAAAGAAAAGCATATCATTTGTGGGATTGGTAATATCACACAATGGTAAAAATTGAAAGGTTTGCAGTTGTTAAAACTTTGAAATATTTTTAAAGATTTATTTATTTATGTTAATATGTTAAAAGGAGAATACTTTTTTATATGCATAGAAGATGTACTAATTTAATTTACAATATCTTATGTATGCGATAATATTTTTTATTTTTAAAATTTTAAAACTCAACCATGAATTTAGATAGATGATTTTTATTTTTTTGGTATGATTGTAATGTAAATGCAACAGTTATTTCAATTTTAATAGTATAATATTTTATAAATTTGAGTCTACCATAGGCCAGTAACCACATTTTTCAGCTGTTGCGTATAATATCTCTACCACCATAGATAGTTGAAAATGTGGCCAAACATTACCTCTCCACGGCATTAATTTCAATTTTAACATTCATTTCTTCCCACGTGTGCATTTTTTTTCCTTATAACTCGACACTTTCACCACTGGATTGTTTCACCATTTTAACTTTATTTTATTTCTGTTAAGTTTTTAGGATAGCTGCAAATGTAATAACACTCTATGTTGTA
This sequence comes from Thuja plicata, assembly GCA_018584345.1. Classification (NCBI taxonomy): domain Eukaryota; kingdom Viridiplantae; phylum Streptophyta; class Pinopsida; order Cupressales; family Cupressaceae; genus Thuja; species Thuja plicata. Next base: position 2,015,372 of record MU226020.1, read on the forward strand.
TGTGTTTTCCAAATACAACAATCTCTCTTTCATTTATATTGGGAATGAGGATAGGAGAGACATGTCCCTTCATGGTACATGTCTATTCATTATTATTCATAAGAAAGGACATACCTCTTCCAACTAATTATAACTTAATCATTCTTATAATGTTTCATCAATCAATTATTAATGAAGAATAATAATATAAAAATTCAATATTAAATAATAAATTTCATTTGATTAATAATAATATAACATATATATTATATTATTATTAATCAACATATATTATATACATTCTAATGATCATATGACTTAAGGTACAAACGTTAACACTCCCTCTTATCTAGGGAGGATGATCAAACAAAATGTGTAGTGGTCTCTCATGTCAACACTTATGACCCTTAGCATATCTACACAAGACATCAACACTCCCTCTTAGTTAGAGAAGATAAAATTCATCAAAATATGATTAAAAAAGATCCATTACTTTTAAGAGAGAAGATATCACCTCATCGTGATATCTAGAGATATGGTCTGATTAAGAATATCAAGTCTCATGATATTCACCATAACTCAAAATATATTTTAGATATCACCTCAATATGATATCAGAGATATGGTCTAACCAAGAATATCATGTCTCATGATATTCACCATAAATCATAGATTTATAAATATCATCTCATGATATTGGGAGTATTTGTCACAGAATATCAAGTCACATGATATTCTCCAAATACTCAGAGTAATGGCCTACCAACATCAAGTCACATGATGTCCACCAAGTACTCAAAAGTTTACAAAGATATCACATCATGATATCAGGAGCATTGGCCTGCAGAATATCAAGTCACATGATATTCACCAAGTGCTCAGAGTAATGGCTTACCAACATCAAGTCAACATGATGTCCACCAAGTACTCAAAATTTTACAAAGATATCATATCATGATATCAAGAGCATTGGCCTGCAGAATATCAAGTCGCATGATATTCACCAAGTGCTCAGAGTAGTGGCTTACCAACATCAATTCAACATGATATCCACCAATTACTCAAAAGTTTACAAAGATATCATATCATGATATCGAGAGCATTGGCCTATAGAATATCAAGTCTCATGATATTCACCAAGTGCTTAGAGTAATGGCCTACCAACATCAAGTCAACATGATGTCCACCAAGTACTCAAAATATGTCCATAGATAATGTGCACTTACCATAGGAACATTCATATCATCTATCATGATCTGTCAGCCGTCATAAGATGTCTATTACGATAGAAGATCAAGTTATTGTAAGATCGTCACCTTTCAATAACTTTAACAAATACAAGTGATAATCATTTGGAAGTCGTCACTTCCTCATGATTTACACAGGGGGCAGGCCCATTAAAAAATATAGAGTCACACACATGACATCCATCATGCCTTAGCATAGAGGGTAACAAGGGATTTCACCTCGAACTTCTCTCATAGAGAACTCATTGAGCCAATATCAATTTGTTGATCATCCAATATTTCTTAAGATGAATTATCAGACTCCCTTTGAGTCTGCTATTAATCTTTTAGCTCATCTTCCAAAGTTAACTCTAAAGAGTTAGACTCCCTCTAAATCTAATCTTATTTTTCATGCAAGAGCATCTCTAGAAAATATCAATACAAATAGCTTGTATAGTACGTATAGAAATACAGATGAGAGAGAAACTATAATGAGTAGATAAATATAATATTCAAGGATAATAAATACTTATCTGCGCATTAGCATCCTTGACACAAGTTGCTTCAATGAAGGTCCATATACATCAAATCATAAAACACCGTATAATATTATTTGAGAGACATCTCCTGTTTGAATTATCTCCCCACTCTAGGCATGGAAATGTAACATTGGTTATTATTCCCCCCCACAATGTATAATTCCCACTCTTATATCTTTGAACAATTCTCATATCTTCTTATGAAATGACATGATTTATCCAAGAGAGTTGACACTATATAATTGATGCTTTCTTTATAGAAATAGACACACTTCCTTAAATGACCGTTTCTTTGTTATTGCTTGACCATGATCATAGCAATTTAAAATATCTCTTTAATGAAAGTCATTTTCAAAAATTTCACATAGATCCGTACATAGTCCATCATAACTTTTGAATAAAAGACTTTATCTCTAATCGCTTCAGTGAGATTCTTTGAAATCGGGTTTTCACCAACATATCCGAAATTTAGAAACATCCAATGGTGCATTTGTGAGATATGGTCCTTTTACCGAGACTGTATTTGCTGAAACAGCCACACATTCACCATCAACAAACTACTCTCTTACATTTGCAGTCTGGTTCTGATACCATGTTAAGTTTTTAGGATAGCTACAAATGTAATAACACTATGTTGTATGTATTTTCCAAATGCAACAATCTCTCTTTCATTTATATTGGGAATGAGGATAGGAGAGACATGTCCCTTCATGGGACATGTCTATTCATTATTATTTATAAGAAAGGACATACCTCTTCCAACTAATTATAATTTAATCATTCTTATAATGTTTCATCAATCAATTATTAATTAAGAATAATAATATAATAATTCAATATTAAATAATAAATTTCATATGATTAATAATAATATAACATATATATTATATTATTATTAATCAACATATATTATATATATTCTAATGATCATACGACTTAAGATACAAACATTAAAACAATTTCCAACAAATTCACCTGAATTTTTCTCTCGGCACGTCATTTACTACTTAATACAGTTGACTTGATTTCGTACGTCATCAAGAAAATGTGACAGGTAATTTTTTATTTCATGGAGAGGAAATGTTTAGAAAAGACACGAACACGAAAAAATATTTAAAAACTAACAATCACACCTTTGTGTGCAATGGCAACGCTGTAGAGTTATGGAGGGGTCATTTAAGTATTTGTCCCTTTGTTTTTCACTCCTCATCCTCTCTATATCTCCTTATCTATGTATCAATATATCTCACCATCTATATATCTTCATAACTTTTCCTCTATATCTCTCCCTCTCTATGTCTCTCTTTGTATCTCCCCATTATTAAAGGCTGATTTTATGATACATTACATTAATAAAATATTTGCATCATCAAATAAGTTTCCTTTTGTTGCCATTAAATATCTTCAAAATCTGGTTTGTAATTCTTTTTTTTTAATACCTTATTTTTGTCTATTGATTTTATAGCTTGTGTGAGTCTATGTACTTTGAATTTGTTAAGATAATTTTTTTTAAAAACAGCAATGAGAGTTTTGTGATCCCTAATTAGGTCTATTTTAGGTTCCTATGTGATGGTTTCAATTTGATTAAGATACTTTCATTTTTTCTTATGAAACCAGTGATGTGGTTGTTGCGTTTAAAATATTATATATTATCTACCATGATAAAGATTGTTTTAACTTTTATCACTTTGGAAAAAGGAAATTATGGTAAAGTCGTGGAAGTTGGAAATTATATGTCAGTTCAAAGTTATACTGAACTCTAGCACAAAATTATTGGGTCCATGATATTGAATGATAGAGACATAGATTGATATAGTGTGTGTACATTTAGTTTCCGATCCATTTTAACAATTTTTTTATTCTCATTCACAATAGAGAGAATTTTATATTCTATAATAATTTATTTCTAAAAGAGATTTTTATTTCTTAGAACATACTTTATGGTTTAGCTAGATCATGATAAATAAGTTGTAGAATCTACATCAGAACAGACAAAACCCAAGCAACAGGTTCCTCTTACTACTGAGACATGCACAACTGAATCAATGAAAGGCAAGGTAGACATTTCTACTTTTGATTCATCAGTTAGTATTGATCCAACAATTGGTAATATAAAGGTCAATGATCTAATTGGACTAAATAATGATACTAAGGATAAGGTAGATAAAGGTAAGGAAATTGTTCCTTCACCGATTCCTAAATCTGAGGCAGCAATAACTGATGAGATAGATTTGGATAAAGAGATTGTGATTCCTAATTGGGATCTATCCAACCTATCTATAGAAAAAATGGATATCTTGGGAGAACTATGGAAGAAGAGGGCCTCACAGTAGAAACTCAGAAAGGAAAGACAAAGGAACAAAGTACTTGAAGATGTAAAAAACATATTTGTTGATGATTTGCAGATTAAAGTCAATAAAAGTGACTCAATAATGGACCAACTTGTTGATATTGTCCAAAAGTTCAACACATACATGAATGGTCAGGAGAAGTTACTTGAGAAGGCAGAGAAGAAATTTGAGAACAAGGTTATAGAGAGCATTGCAAAGAAGATTGCAATTGACCAAGTGCAGCTTACACAGATTATCAACACTCTAGAAACCACTGTGAAAAATGTGGTAGAATTATTTGTAAAGTTGAGTGACTCCTCCAACTTTACCATGGAAATCAAGAATAAGATAGTAAAGATAGATGCTGACATGAAGGAAAGTGCAAGGCAGTTAGCACTTGACCTGAGCACTAGTTCTTCTCACTTCAAGAAAGTAAAATATCTTACTGATTTACAGGTTGAAGTATTGAGAGAAGAAGCCCGAATTAGAGAATATTTTACAACCATCCAGAGCCAACTTATACCATATATGGATGGAATGCAGCAACATATAGCACATGCTAAAACTCTCATCCATGAAAAAAACTTCTTAGTTGCTGAGCTGATGATAGAGCTATATGTAGAACTGCAAGTTGAATTGCACATTTTGAAGGTGCTACAGGATAATTGGGACAACACTCTGTCTCAAATTTTGAAGGTACATAGTGATTTTCTATCCTACTTTGGGATAACCCTGTAGATGATATTCCTTTTCAACATTCTTGTCAAAAACAAGGGGGAAATATCATTGTATAAGAGGGAGATATCATTGGAAATATCACATGTATAGAGAATAATGTAGAAGATATATGTTACAATAACAATTTTCAAAAATACAAAAATAGAGTCAGTGAGACTCGAGAAGTTGAGTAAGTGTCAAAACCCGAGCAATCTTTAAGCTGGAGTTTTGACATATCAAATACAAAGCTTAATGATAAGTTTTTTTGTTACTAATGCCAAAGGGGGAGATTGTAGACCTTATGGAAAGACATATTGTCAATTAGTGTCAAAACACTTAGTCATTCAGTGTTACTCGAGTACATAGTGTTACCCAAGTATATAGTGTCACTCAAGTGTTCAGTATCCCGAGTGACAGTTTATCACCTGGGTAGTCATTTGGACCTGAGTGACAGTTTGAAGCCGACTTTGCATATATTGTTGAATATATATTTGTTTATTTCAAGCCGACTTACAAAGTTAGTTGTTGGATAAAGATATATATGTAAGGTAATTTTTTTATCCAATTGTAGTGAAGAATATGTATATAGTATGAATGTATAATCCAAAGATGGTATGATTATGTGAATGACAGTTTGAGTTAAGTGAAGAAGTGTCCAGGATAGCAGACACTTATCTATCACATTCAGGTGATCATTTATATTTCAAAGGATCTTATTTAGCAATCACAAGTGCATAGAGAAGATCATCAACTGGTTCATTCTCACAGGTGGATCAACAAAATACTTTAATAAGGTGGACCTAATAGTCCTTTCTCTAAATCTCTTAACTAAGTTGCATTACTCATTATATTGTACAAAATCCTTTAACAAGGTGGACCTAACAGTCCTTTCTATGCTCCTAACAGGGCAGACCATTAGAAGTGGACATTGTAAGCTTTAATAGGATAAATTTATACTGTAGTACTAAATCTTGTGGGTATCATCCCCACCTCAGTTTTACTTTATTTTGGAAGGTTTCTGGGTAACCAAATATTGTGTTATGTGTTGCGTCTAATTCTTTACTTTCAAGTTATATGCATGCAAACAAATAAGTTAATCTAATTGTGGACTAAAAGGATTAAGTTTTATTGATTCCTGATTCACACCCCCTCCC
>MU226020.1:2021416-2032509 GCA_018584345.1 Thuja plicata
AAATCTGGTTTGTAATTTTTTTTTTGTATACCTTTTTTTTTTTTGTTGATTTTATAGCTTATGTGAGTCTATGTACTTTTAATTTGTTAAGATATTTAAAAAAAAAATACCAATGATATTTTTGTGATCCCTAATTAGGTCATTTTTGGGTAATCAGGTTATCCCTATTTGGATCATATTCTTTTGAATTAGTTTGATTATATCTTGAACTTGGAGATTATATTTTTGGGTTTCAAGTACTAGTATTTGAGTCAGATTTTTATTTGAGCTTCCTATGTGATGGTTTCAATTTGATTAAGATGCTTTCATTTTTTCTTATGAAACCAGTGATATGGTTGTTGCATTTAAAATATTATATATTATCTACCATGATAAAGATTGTTTTGACTTCATCACTTTGGAAAAAGGAAATTATGGTAAATCTGTGGAAGTTGGCAGTTATATGTCAGTTCAAATTTATACTAAACTCTAGCACAAAATGATTGGGTCCATCATATTGAATGATAGAGACATAGATTGATATAGTGTGTGTACATTTAGTTTCCGATCAATTTTACCAGTTTTTTTTTTCTCATTCACAATAGAGAGCATTTTATATTCTATAATGATATATACACACACACACACACACACACAGAGAGAGAGAGAGAGAGAGAGAGAGAGAGAGAGAGAGAGAGAGAGAGAGAGAGAGAGGTCATGTTTGATATGAGATACATTAATGAATTTTTTGAAATGTATATATGATTAAAGTACCTATACAGTATTGATAGTTGATTTTCTTATATAATATATTATTGTATATAACCAAAGTATATGCGATAGTATGTTGTACACATAAATATACTTTTCTTCTAAAAGTTAAGTGATATGAGTTAAGAAGATGTTATGTGATAAAAATAGTATCAAGTACTTTGTATGGCTCAAAATTATAACTTGGAAAGTGAAGGTATAGCCAGTGAGGCACAATTTACGAGTGAGGCATTCAAAATTATTAGTGCGACATTGTAAAAAAGAACATTCAGTGAAGCAAATGAGGCAATGCTAGCGTTACTCCCACTTAGTATTATGTAAGCCTTCTCTACAGGAATGGTTACCTTTTCTGTCCTGCGAAAAATAATTCATGGTTAATATACTCCAGTAAAACAAATATCATTGAATATCACCTAAAAATTGAAATTTAGGTGAGAAATAAAATATTACAATCATAAACAAATAACAGGAAAGAAAAAAAATTAATAGAAATGGATATTAGAATAACAGTTTTTATATGACCAATTATTAGAAATCTATAATTAACAAACAAGTCTTTACATTGGAATTTAAGATTGATATTAGAATAATGATTTTTATATTACAAATTACTAAAACATTTTCTAAAGTTAACAAACAAGTCTTTACATTGCAATTTAAAAATTGTTATAAAAGCATGGTTCTTTTAGACTATAGTTTACTAAGATATCTTCCTTTACTAAGTCCTTGCAATACATTTACATACATTTTACTCCTAACGTATCAATAATTATGTTTATCTTCTTTAATTAAGAATCCAAGAGAAACTTATAGGATAGTCCATTACAATTTGACCTCACCCCAAATCATCCCAGCACAACAGTTATAAGCAATACAAAATCAAGTAATCAATGGTGATTTTATGATGTAGATGGGGCATTACACAATCTTTTGTCTCAGAAGAAATCTTCATCTCACATTCTTCATCTGCATTCTTCATTCATTTTCCTCAATCTTCATCGAAGATACCACATAATATTGCCATGCCCTCATCATATATGTGTACAAAATATGTTCATCTTTTCAAACCGGTCACTGATTCTCTCTTGGGTCACGTACCAACAAGAGAGAATCCTCCTCCATTAATGGGCTCGAGCTATGTCATACTCTCCATAATAATAACCGAGTGGACTCGGTTTATACTAATGACCGAGCTTGAAGCATTCGGTCATGCTCATGCTTTTTAAAATCACATAGTGACTACCCATGAAAGTTTTTCACTGTTGCGAATGCATTATCTTCAGGATTCATTCGAATCACTCCACTGTGAAGGCCGAGGGGTATATCACATCGCTATCTATTTCAAATATAGAGGCCTCTTGACAAGATCTCTCGTGGTTTCCTCTCTACGGTGACTGTGGAAACATGTAATTCTCGGGCCTCTTAATCAAAATGGCCGTCCAAGCATGGTGTCTGCGTGACGTGTATAAACTGAGAAACCTGCAACCAATAACACTCATATGCAACTGCCAGTGCAAGATTAAAGTAACGGCTATCAAAATCATTGAAAGGTTAATAAGTTGTTTCCCTAAACCGTACAACTGAAACGCCTCCATTGTCCCAAATCGGGACTGTCATGAACACTGAGATATCAAACAAACCAAACTATTAATATCCTTTTCGAATACCTCAAAACCCAATTCATTAACCATTCAACTCTTCCATAAACAACATCGACACCAAGAAGTCGAGTTAGATCAGTTTTGAAATGATAAAATTGGCATGCATAAACAATAATATGAATCAACATGAGACTATTTCTAACATTTGAAAAGTTTATCAGACCACACCCGATATAAACATAACAGAGATAAGAAATATCGCGTGCCAAAACACTATGAAACCCGATTCATTAAAACTATCACATTCTTCACCCAAAGATCCGTAAGCATCTCACTGTTATGTTCTCCCTAATAGAAAGCCCACAGTAAGAAATCGATAATGCTTCTTCGATAGAGAAATCATTAAAACTTGAAATTAAATCTAGACTCCATTACATAACACTTAAAACTGTAAATACAAATGAATGGCTCTCTGACTGCCACCAGAGAGCCATTTGGGTTCTCTCTATCTTTAGTTCACTTTCTCCTCTATCGAATAACTTCTCTCTCGACTCCCTAACTATTGCATAGAGATGTCTACTAAAAGACCATCTCGGCAGTTACAAATTGTTCTACCCTAGGTCTCTTCGTATTCCTTTGATTACAAATGTCATATAAGCTATTTTTAATACATTACAAATGTCATTTAACCAATATACGATTTCTTGTCATGATTCCAAGAAGATTTAAATGAATTACAAAATAAACTATTGCTCGACATTACTTGACTAATATTAAATCCTGCACCATACTCCCACTGAGAAAAGATTTCCTATGTCCCATCGAAATGCCTGGTATCACTATGGATCAAAACTCCTTGCACACACTTCTGGTGCACTCTCTGATGCTGAAACTGACTCCATCTCTCGCAATGCTACATAACAACAAACTACCCAACACAAACCATCCATCTTACCCAACCTTAGAATCGGTATAGTGATGCACTTCCCACTCTCTCTTTAGTGTTTTCTTTCAGCACCCTACTTCAGACGTATCACTGTCGGAGAATGGTCAAGACAGAACTTACTTGTCTACCAACACAAACTCTCCAGGAACTTCTTTCCTTCTTGTAGTTAGATGGGTCATGTTATTGCCTCACAATATTTGACTACCCAAATCTCTCACTTGCTCTGATACCATTGTGATGTAGATGGGGGCATTACACAATCTTTTGTCTCCTTAGAAATCTTCATCTCACATTCTTCATCTGCATTCTTTGTTCATTTTCCTCAATCTTCATAGAAGATACCACGTAATATTGCCATGCCCTCATCATATACATGTACAAAATACATTCATCATCTTTTCAAATCGGTCACTGATTCTCTCTTGGGTCACCGACCAACAAGAGAGAATCCTTATCCATTAATGGTCTCGGGCTATGCCGTACTCTCCATAATAATAACCGAGTAGACTCGGTTTATACTAATGACCGAGCTTGAAGCATTCTGTCATGTTCATGCTTTTTAAAATCACATAGTGACTACCCATGAAAGTCTTTGACTATTGCGAATGCATGATCTCCAGGATTCATTTGAATCACTCCACTGTGAAGGCTGAGGTGGTATATCACATCACTGTTTATTTCAAATATAGAGGCCTCTTGACAAGATCTCTCACGGTTTCCTCTCTACGGTGACTGTGGAAACATGTAATTCTCGGGCCTCTTCATCAAAATGGTCGTCCATGCATGGTGTCCACGTGGCGTGTATAAACTAAGAAACCTGCAACTAATAACACTCGTATGCAACCGCCAGTGCAAGATCAAAGTAACGACTATCAAAATCATTAAAAGTTTAATAACTTGTTTCCCTAAACCATACAACTGAAACACCTCCATTGTCCCAAATCGCGACTTTCATAAACACTGAGATATCAAACAAACCAAACTATTAATATCCTTTTCCAATACCTCAAAACCCGATTCATTAACCATTCAACTCTTCCATAAACAACATCGACACCAAGAAGCTGAGTTAGATCAGTTTTGAAATGATAAAATCGGCATGCATAAACAATATATGAATCAACATGAGACTATTTCTAACATTTGAAAAGTTTATCAGACCACACCCGATATAAACATAACAGAGATAAGAAATATCGGTTGCCAAATACTATGGATCCCGATTCATTGAAACTATCACATTGTTCACCCAAGGACCCATACGCATCTCACTGTTTTGTTCTCCCTAATAGAAAGCCCACAGTAAGAAATCGATAATGCTTCTTCAATAGAGAAATCATTAAAACTTGAAATTAAATCCAGACTCCATTACATAAGACTTAAAATTGTAAATACACATGAATGGCTCTCTGGCTGCTGCCAGAGAGCCATTTGGGTTCTCTCTATCTTTAGTTCACTCTGTCCTCTATCGAATAACTTCTCTCTCGACTCCCTAACTATTGCATAGAGATGTCTACTAAAATAACATCTCGGCAGTTACAAACCGTTCTACCCTAGGTCTCTTCGTATACCTTTGATTGCAAATGTCATATAAGCCATTTTTAATACATTACAAATGTCATTTAACTAATATACCATTTCTTGTCATGATTCCAAGAATATTTAAATGAATTACAAAATAAACCATTGCTCGACATTACTTGACTAATATTAAATCCGATGGTGGAGGTGGTGCTCCTGCACCATTTTACAAGAAGTGTTAAGTCAAATGGTCAATAGCAATTTAAATAGGTAATTTTTTAACATAGTTAGAAAATAAAAAATAAACCATAACAATTGATATTATAAAACTAAGCCCTCAACAATAGGTAAGCAACATTTTATTTTTCTAAACAGCTAATCAAGAAGACATAAAGAAGTTCTTTAGAATGTACTAAAGAACCACATAGTACTAAGCAATTAGATACCAAACACATGTACAATCTCCTTGTCTTGGCTTCAAAAACTACAATATTTTCCCCTTACTTAGACAAGGTTGTAGGCACAACTTATTCATGCAATGCCAGCTCCCACTGCCACCACATCTATACTTTCATCCTTCTCAATCTTAGGGAGCTTAAGCCTCAAATCCTATTGATCCCATACAATATGGCCTAATCCAAGTATAGCATCATGACCATCTTTCAACTACTCCATTTGGGATGATGGGGCTCCGGCCATGGACATAATTTTTTTTTATATTAACTCTACCACTCTTCTACAAAAACATTAACACCCATTATAACTAACAACTTCCCAAAACCATTTTACCTACAAGATTGAAATAATAGGCACCAAATCATCTAGATGAACCCCATATATGGTTGATTCCTTCTAATTGTATACTTCATCTTCCCCTAAAATCATTTTTTCTATTATATTTTTTGTTCACTTTTTTATATTTAATACCGTTTTCTCTTTTTCAATTTAAATCAATATTTTCAATTTGATAATAAATAATTCCCTTTAGAACTTTTCTAATTTTCCATAATTTAGTACTTTGTATTCTTTTTCTTAAACTTCTTCAATCATTTTATTTTTCTAACACCGTTATTCCATTTTATTCTATTTTTATCTTAAAATGAATGTAAGGAATCACTGTTGGATTATAATTTTAATCTAATATTGTATTTTTCACCATCCACCTAACCATGCAAACTATAATTAAATGTAAAACATTATCAAATCCTAATACCTTCCTATACCAGAGAAGTGTTTCTTTATTACGGGCATATTTTTTGTGATGATTGCCATTGTTCTTTCTAACACATGAAACCCTGTCACCTTGAACCCCACCTTTTGCATAACCAACCCTTATATTAACTTATATTTAATTTCCTATTGGCTAACTCTTGCACCTCCTTTAGGTGCAAGCTCTAGTTTCTTTTTTTCCTTATACAAGTTTAAACTTGCCTTGATTTGCAATCCTCATTTTTTCCTTCTACTACTTTCTCAGTCTGATGCTGGATCATGGAGTGTCATCTAAAATGTTGATGCAAGTAATATTACACAGTGGAATCTAGAAATTTATCATACCAATTATTATCAAGAGTGGAAATCTCATAGAAGTGTGTAGTAATGATCATGAATTGATCTTTTTTATCAATGTTTTCTAATGAAAGAAGATTAATAATATTGTGTGCATATTATTGCTTTCAATGTTTCTAATATTACTGTGGCATAGGAAAGTGTATAAAAACTAATTAGTATAAATTTGATTATTGTGTATATAATTCTTATTTATTTACTTTTTAAATTTTAAAATAATAGTCAAACATAAATATAATAATTAAATTTAGATAAAATTCACAAATTCTTTTATACATGTAAAATTATATTTATTAAGCTAAGACTTCCTGCAGTAGCAACAAGATCATTAATTGAAAAGACTTCCTACCGTAACATCAAAATCATTGGTAAACATTTAAAACTTTGAAAAACTTTAACATACATTGACTATTTTAATCAAATGACTTTTTATTATCAATTAAAATGTAACTTAGACTATAATGAATGCTATATAAATGCAAAAGGCCAATGGTGGAAAATAAAATTGGACTGTAAAAAATAATGCAAGAAGGCCCGAGGCCAATGGTGAAAAATGAACTAAATAAATGCAAAACTAATAAGTATAGGAAATAAGATGGAAAACCACAAGAAATTCTATTGAATATAGCAGTATTAGAATCATGTCAAGAAGATATGAATGATAAAGTAATAGGTATCGATAATCTAGAGATACAAAAGATATAGGACAAGACAACAAAAGGGGGTCTCAAATGTGTCATCCTAAGAGTAAAGAACCCAATATTTCTTATTCAAAGTAGATTTTGCAGATGCAAATTAAAGGCTTGCACAGTCAGGATCTTATTTGTAATTTATAGAAAACAACTCTTACTATTCATGATTTATCTAAATAGGTAAATGAAGAATGGATGGAAATAGATGAGGTTTCATATCTAGATAATTCTCAAGGGTTTTTCATTATTATTTCTGAAACAAAAGAGAACATGGACAAGATTTTCAAAAATAAAGCATGGTTTTACAAGCACTTCAGTTTGCATATGCAAGCATGGTCTCCTAAATTCAATTTGAAGGCAATAATATTAAGTGCATCCCCTTTTTGGGTGTAACTTCACAATTTAGCATTAGCTTGTAGGGAGTCAAAATTTTTAGAGATCATTGGGAATAAACTGGGTGTTTTTTTGAAGCTAGATCTTATCTCTCTAAATAATTCCCATGTCCCTTCTAAAATTTTTCTATTAATGATATGGAGAAATCTCTTCTCTCCTCTCTCAAAATCATTTATATATATGGTGATTGGATTCAATGTATTATTTATAAAGAGGTAGATGAAGAAGAAAATTTAATTGAGATAGAGTCACAAATAAAATCATCCACCTTATGCTACAAGGATAACATCGAGGCTAACCTTGCTAATTTGGATCTAGGCTTTGTAGTGATAGCCCTATTTGCAAAAACCAATATTTTTTTGATTCCAAAAGTATAAGAGGGAAAACTTAAGGGTGCCAGTAAGAAGTTGAGTTCACTTTTTGGCCAAAAGGTGGAACTCTTTTCCCTATTTTTCAAAATTCATCCCAATTGATCAAAAAAATTTAAGCGCTTAAAGATTGAAACTTAAGAAAAGTCAGTAATATGAAATGTATTACTCAAAGTATAGTTTCCTAATATGTAATTTATATTAATACCAAGATAATAAAAATTGGATTTCACTAGGTGTTTCCAAAAACAATGATTTAAAAATCACCTTTTTGGGATCTTCCATTCCCATGTACGACAACCATAATTTGACCTAAATGAATATCCCTTTTAAGACACTCAAGATTGATGAGCATATTTTTTTGTAATTTTTTACTGAATATATTTTTTCTAGTATTTTTTTTATTGGGCGTGATTTTTTATTTTGAAAACCCCTCATGTAAGGCAAACATAAGTTGACCTAAACTCATCCTTTTGAGTTTTTCTTTTTTTCAAAATGAAAATAATTTCCTGTAGTTTGATGTCATATAATTTTTTTTTTCAAAAATATGAAAATAAATTACAGTTATAAAAAATAAGGAAGCGTGTTATTTCACGCTTATTGAGTTATTTTATTAGAAATTATTTAGAAATTAAAAAAATTAGTCAAATTTAAAAATAAAATATGTATTTATAATATATGTAAGTGTAAAGTATGAAAATGGGGTTTAGCAGATGTAAAGATGAAAAAGTTTGGTTAAGGGGGGTGGGGGGGTTTGAATTGTTAATTTTTATTTGTGTTGATTTCCTGAACCCTACTTTACACTTACTTGAATTTGATTGATTATATATTGCAATTGTGATTGTGATTAAGGGAAGATAAGATGCTCCTTTCTTTCACCCTCAAATACACAAATAGGAGATCCAATTTTGATCAACCCAAAAGGGTTAATACACAAATGAATCCACTATTTGGAAAGAAACCAAGAAAGGGGATCTTAAATTCTATAATTTGACTGATTAATATGATTAATGACAGTAATTGAAAAGAATAGGAGAAAGTGCCAACCTTACAAAATGGCAGATCAGCTTTCTGAGATCTGTAGACTGTTCCTAGAGATGCTAACAGTTGATACCGAACCGGAACATAGAGACCGACAAAACCCAGAAATATTTTTCCGTTCCAATGTCATCTTATGAAAAAGGTTGACCCTATACCACTTTTTCCAACTCGATCTTCTCAGCTCTGAAAGTGTCCCTGTTCCCATAGTATGAAAGAAATCTAAAAAGGGTATCCAGATCTAGCCTCGGATCTACAGTCTTGAATTCGTACCTAAAACAAAAATGTTTGTTTGTTGGGGGAAAGGGGTTTGCCTTGGTCAAACCTCAATTTTGGAATTAACCTTAATATATGTAATTGAAGATTGCATAAAGAATAACAAAGAAAAAATTAAATTCACCTTGCTTGTAATGTCCTTGTGGCAGATTCAAATCCATGGATCCACAAGTATGCTTCAAAACATGGAATGTAGAATGGAAGGACGTCTTCAATATTTTTCTTGTAGATTTCCAACACCAAGTCTTGAATTTATTCTTGAACTTGACAAGGGCTTTGGAAGAAGATGGATGGAGAGATCACCAAAAGGGCACTTTTTGGCTTGAATCCTTCAATGGCCTCCAATGGATCTCCTTCATGAAAATGGATACTTGAGAATTATGTATGCTTGCTTCAAATCTTTCTTAATTTCTTGCTTGGAATTCACTTCATAAGGATGCTTGATGCTTGATTAGAAGACTTCAATTGCTTGATCGTGGTTAGAGAAAATGAGAGGAGAAAACTCTCTTTTATATGAAACTAGGGCACAATCTTTTAAGGAGGCCTACATAGGATAATTAAATCATCATTTAAGCCTTTAACCCTAGGAGAGGACCTATATTAAATATAATTTAGGAATCAACCAATTCAGAACCTGAAACAGCTGACCCGGAAGCGGGAATAGACTTTTTGTGAAGACCGACATCCTGAAAACCAAAAGTTCCCAGGATTTGGACCCTGGGTCAGGGTCGAGGTCAGCCCTGTCCTAGGAAAGGGTTGAGGTCGACCCTGTCCTAGGGTAGGGCTAAGGTTTGATCCTGTCCTAGGAGGTAGACCCTATCCCTAGATCTAAGGATCACAGGCTAGAGACCCAGAATGCAAAATTTAGGTTAGGAAATGGAGTTTAGAAAGGCAAGTCAGGGGGGAAGCCATGTCCTAATCAGGAACCCATTCGGAGGCACTTTTCATGACCCCAAACCACTCACTCAGAAGGCTAAACCAGTCTCCTATGGAAGTGCTTCCATTTTTTGACTATATATTTAGCCCCTACTTTAGCAAGAGTATAGTTCAACACAAACTCTTGGTAAAGGAGAACATACAGAAAAGAAAATCTTATTAAAATAGAAAGGGATAAAGAAACCCTCAAGCCCCCAAGGGACTTGAGTCCTTATCATCCTTAAGATCCTAATAAGAGAGACATCACTTAGTTAAGAAAGGAGAAGAAGAGTGTGATTATCTCGCCCAATGAGAACTTATGTCCCATTGTGAACCACACAAAGGTGTATCTAGAAAGATGGAGTTGAACTGCCTAATGAATGTGGCTACTCACTAGTCAACCCATCACGGAGATCCATTCTTAAAGGGATCAAAGTATTTGTAAATTTAAAACTGGCAGGATCAAGAGATCCATGAATTTAAACTGGATGGATCAAGAGATCCTAAAAAAAATGTAAAAATATGTCCATGCTTTAAGGATTAGTTTCTTTTAATCCATAAAGGGAAAAAGTTTTAAATACCATGCTTTAAGGATTAGTTTCTTTTAATCCATAAAGGGAAAAAGTTTTAAATACCATGCTTTAAGGATTAGTTTCTTTTAATTCATAAAGGGAAAAAGCTTTAAATATTTTGAAAACTATTTTGAATGTGTGTGTGTGCAAAAACTGAGTAGAGTGTATGCCCTGACATTAAAGTCATTGCTAACACTTTAACAGGAGCAATGAGTTTAATGAAAACATAACCAACTCTACGGATTATGTTTCTACTGCGAGATGCCCCCAAAAGTGGACAAATCATAGGAAATAAAACATAAACATGCATACGAACACAAAAGGGGTGTACCTAATGTGGGGTTAGTACATTCATAAGATAATATGTACATATAAATATGATATTATTGCAAATGAATTAACATCATTCCCCAAAGAAAGTAGAACTACAATCACAAAGGAGGAAAGAAAATTAA
>MU226020.1:2055155-2083542 GCA_018584345.1 Thuja plicata
TATATATATATATATGTTTAGAATAAACTAACTTAACAATATAACTTATTATATATAATAATAATAACAATGATTATCAAAGTTATATTATCTAGGGTTTCATGCGTACTGTTAGGGATTTTTCTTGTATGAATCACAGTGCTTGAAATGACTACTTGAACACTATGCCTTCTAATACTGATTCAGAGACAAGAAAAACCTAATTGCTAAGGACTAGATAACGTCCTTCTTCATTTTTGAGCTCCACATATACTCAGGCAGGTTTTACCTTTTATGATGGCTGTTTGCACAGTATATTGCAGTGTGGACACTGATTTTCTATATATCTCTATCAAATCAACTTATAAATTACCTTGCAAATAACCAAGCATAACCGTATGCAAGATATAACCATACAAACCATAGTAATAAGCATAACAATAACCAGTGATACAAGGATTCTTTTCATCCTTCTTCCTTTTCTTGTAGGAGGGATAACCTAATGATTCACTCTCCAAGGAATCACTAAAGTGGACACTGTCCTGCTGACATAGGTCCTTACTGAGTTTAGTTTTTTTGTTCTTAGTAACAAGAGTATTTTGATTAAATTTGGTTTTGATACCTCAGAATAACTTGGAAATAACAGATTATCAGACTAATTTCTGGACCAGTGCCTATCCTTTGGGCTACAGAGTTAAATAAACTAAGATTTCATAGAAACAAAATACAGTAAGCTGCCTTACAACCCACATGCAATTCAGATAAGTTGCCTTACAAATTACCCTGTCACCTCTAAACAATTGTATCAAATCCTTAAAACAAAGCAGTATGCTCCCTGAAACTACTCACAAAACTCAGTTCTTTCCTTAAAAGAAACTTGCAAGCAATTAGATAGTTACCTAATAACCAAAATGCTTCAGAATGCCTTGCAAACTTAACATAAAAGAGCATACACAGAGAATAAAGAGACGACAATTGAAGAGAGTAAAATTGCACTGTATATTATTTATATTATCCAACTTTCCATACATGAAAGATTTTGCCACTTCAAGAGATAGACAGAAATTTAGAATATCTGAATTCTACAATATATTTTCTCTTCTCCAAAATATTCCAACATTCAAGACATCAAAGACCCTTTACAATTACAACTCTTATGCTATATATAGGTTTTTGACCATCTTGGAATCCCTTAAGGATGCAACAAGCTTCAGATGGTCCTAGAAAACCTAACCCTAAAGTTACAAGAAAGAAGAAGTGACAGAGTGATGGAGCGATTGAGCTAAAAGATAGAAAATAGATATTTTTCTCTTCTCCTGATCAGGCGACTGCAATCAAATTTGTAGATGGTAGCTGGTGGTATTTATGTTGAGTCTGGATAGTTGTGCTTGCCTACTCACCTACTTTCTCCTTTTGTAATAACTATCCCTCTTGTCTCGAATAGTGCAGTGCCAAGTGTTTAGCTTACTCATCGTCCAAAATTTCTTCTTCTACTATAGGCTTCTTTTTCTTGGGTGTAGTCATCACTTCCCAAGCTTTCACTTCATCATCCGATGGCCACTTGAAGTCCTAAGTACTCTGTACTTGCACCTTTTGCATGTCCCATCTAGCATTAGTGATGTTTTTGACATCAAGTAGGAACTTGTTGATGTCAGTCTCTACTTTGAAGGCTTCATCCAATACTTTATTAAATCCTTCTATATCAACATCAGCTCCCAAAAAAAATGCATCTTCACTAGGCATCTTGCTATCAAACTCACTCTTCCAGATATCTACAGCTTTTACTTTGTCATCATCTCCCTTTAAGGAAGGAATAAACTTATTGAAATCATTTGAAAAGAGGCTCAATTTAACCTCTATCTAATTTAATTTACCTTTGAAGAATGAGAGAGAAATATTGACTCTTTTGATCTCATCTCCTACTTCAGTCACTATTTCAGGAAAATCTGCTCTAATAGCTTGTAAAGAAGATAACTTCTCAAATAAATTTGCCCTAGCAGACCACTTAGTGAAGTAAGGGTTTAGAATAGCTAGGTACCCCATTACCTCAGTATGCAATGCTAGCAACTTATTGTATGCATTGACTACAACATCAGTTTTGTCCTTTAGAATCTCAATTCTATGTTGTAATATGCCTTTCAATGCCTTCAAAGCAATTGCATTCCCTTTTTCTTCATCCACCTGTTGTTCCACAGCCTCCTCTGACTCAGGCTTATCTTCAATTCGCAATGGTGGCGGTTGTGTAGGTACATACACTACCTTAGGCTTTGCCTCCAACTCCTCCAGTAATTTCTTTACCATCTGATCCCTCTGGTACAGTTGTATATGACACATATCCCTGTCTTTAGATAGTGCACTTGTTTCTTCCAGCAAAGCAGTATACCTCTTAGACAATTGTTTGGTCTTATCTTCATTCAATTGAGCCCAGTGTGTCATAATTTGGGAGATTTCTAAGTCCCATGTATTTTGTATAGACCACACCATCTGATTGCCCACCATATTTTCTTGAATGTTTACTAACTGGGGCTTCTGTTCTTTTGGGCTTAGACTCCACATTGCAAATGCCTGAGATTTTGGGCTATACCCAAATCCTTTTATCATGTCCCCTACTTGGACCTCACTAGCCATTTTAAGATCTGGCTGCTTTCTGATTTGGTCTATTATGAAGACAGATGCTAAATCCCATCCCTCAGCCAACAATATTCCACTTCCCAATACCATCTTCCTGACATCCTTGGGTGAAATGTCCTCATTTTCAGGATCATAATTCTGTAAGGCCACTAGGGCTTCATTTGTAATTGTTTCTTTCCCATCCACTATCAATTGGGATTTGATTTGCTCTGTTTTGTGCCATCTTAGGAAGTCTTTAAACTCCTCTATTTTTACAAAGCTGTCATCATCTAAGAATTTTTGTTGATGAAGAAATCTTTCATCAACACAGGCTTTGAGTGGTATCTCCACTTCATCTTCTAGGTCAGGCTGCTGTTTCTTTCCTTCCCTGATTGCTTTTCTCAGGTTATGATCATATAACCTGGTGCCAGGTACTAAGGCCTTAGCCTTATCCTTTTTCATGCTTTTTCCTTCCATTGAAGGCTGCCCTACTTCCAATTTTTGACTCTTTGCAGCAGGCTCCTCTACATCATCGGGCTGAGTTGCAACTGTCAAATCTATAACATGACCCTCTGCTCCCTGCAACTGTGGGATCTCAGCCATTTGTTGCTCTGAGGCTTTTTGTGGTGAAGGATGCATGGGAGGATGCACATAATCACTGTCATCACCACTCTCATACTCTAATTCTGAGTGTTCAGGTGACTGGGCACCTTTCTTGTCCAAGACTATATCCAGCTGCTCTACAAGCACATAATAGTTATCTATCATGGCCTTTATTCTATCAAAATATGGGAGGTCAGGGTAAAACCCTCCAAAAGACAACCCATTTCTTTTTATTTGTTTCTCCAGTTTCAGCAACTCCTAGATTCTTAGTCTTCTCACATGGATGTCATCTTCATCCAAGATGTTTCTTGTTGCATCTTCTTTAATCCATTCATAGTGAACATTGGTATTAGGGATGGTAGGAGTATAAAACTTCCTAACCCCTGCCATGAAGCCCTCTGGGTCAATGTATCTATAAGGGGCTGCCCCCATTCTGTACGTCTGCAACCATTGACCCACTTCATCAATGGCATTCTTGCCAATTGTAAAGTTAGAAATTTTGAATTGCCTAGGGGTTATAGTCCCCTTCTTGTGCCGTACAAAGTGCTCATTATCTTTTAACATCAACTTCCATATGAATTCCATTGCAGCTACTCTTATAGGCACATGATATGGTAATAAATGAGGTGGGTGAATACACCCATATACCCTGATAATGGTGTAATTCTCCTCCAAGAAGAAATCACCCCAATTTTGTTTTCCAGGCCAATTATCTGTATAGTCATAGGGCCTAAGTAGTTGTATAATTTTCAAAGGGACTCTAGTCCTGCTTGTTCCCAGACTTTGTACAATTCGATACACAATCCAATTCTGAAAAGCACAGTAGTCACACTCCCTAGAAGTGTAATTCCAAACCCTCACCCAAAACTGGATAGGATTTGGTGCTTCTTGGTAGAATCTCTGAGGAGTCAAATTATGGACATCCATGATCACAAAATTGAAGTATAAGAGGAGATGCATTAGGACTGAGTAATGCAAAAATTTAAGCTCCTTCTCCTTAGGATTCTTTAATCTTTTCTGGGTTGCAACAAAACCCTCATGCATTTCGTCAATTATGTGCTGAATATAGTCATAGCTGGTGCTTGAGTGCACCTCCTGCAGGTCTAGTACCATCATTAAGATGCCAACATTGATTCTCTCTGCATCTCCATCTATCTCTAGCACTCTACATAGGGCATAAGCATTATACTTGATGTAGAAGTGTAGATCCTTATAATAATATGGATATGGCTCAACCATAGGACCTAAGTAATTTTTCAATTCTTTTAACATATGCTTCTGCAACAAGCCTTTTGCAATACCAGGCTTTGAACTGTACCTCTTTTCCTGCTTTGTTATGTCAATCTTAGTAGACATGGTACTGAATAGGCCAAAAGCCTGCATGAATGAGTTTCTATTCAATATTAGCAGGGCAGTGCCATCATTCCTTTTGATGTTCTTTGTTAGGGTATCATAGTGGTTGGCTAAGTCTAAAAGTAGGTCCACATCTAAGAACACATCAGGAACAAGCAATCTAGCCAAACCAGATGTCCAAGGGTTTGATACGGGGATGGGCTTATCAGAATTTTTATAAAAGTAATTGAAAAGGGAGAAACCTGTTGTCCCTGGAGTCACAACATCTCTAATATCTTTGTATTCATCTAGGAGGATAGTAGCATTGGCCTTCTTATTCTATGTTGAACCAGGCAGAAGATGCAGAAATTCATCAGAGAAACTTGCTTTTCCCTTATGCTCTTCTTCACTCCCTCCACTTGTCGAAGCAACACTCATAGCTCCGCTCATGTTTGCAACACCTTGAATCTCTTTCTTCCTCACTGATATTGAAAAAAATCTAACTCAGATATCAACTGACTATTCTGTGCACTATATCCTGCAATTTAGAATTCTCTGATCAACTTTGGATACACTACAACTAAGCAAAATATCTCTCTTTTGAAAACTTAGCAACTTGAGCTCTTAAGACTGAAGTCATGGTGAAGGAAAATGAATGCACCATCAAGTACTTATAGCCATCATTCAAATTACATAGCTCATAATTTGGAAACATCAGTTCTGTCATTAAGTTGACATGCTGTGAACTTGAACAAAAACCTAGCCGTAGTTTCTGATCTTGACAGGAAATCAAATTTTCAAAAATGAATCCTCAGAGCAATCCAACTGCATTGAAAAGGGCTGACATGTCACATTGTAATTCATTATCTATCTTACATCTCAGCTACTCTTTTTGCACAGTAATCAAAATGCATGCCTGTGATTGGCCACCAAACGATTCATATTGTCACATCAAGAAACTGTCGCTATTTTTCTAGATTTCAGGATCAGGCAACTGCGCAACCACATTAAGTTTCTTTGTCACGGGATGCAGTCACTAACCATGGTTCCATCTCAAGACCTGGTGACAATGTAATTTCCTACCTCTGGTTGACCTGAGTCATGATCTAGCGATCATGCGACAATACTCTGTTTGGTCGCTCACTCGCGTCACTTTTTTTCTTTGCTTTTGGATTCATGCGAGTGAGCGATGCTTTCTATTTTGTGACCTATCGCACCCTCACTGGTTCATATTTCATATTACCTGAGTCTCTGCGAATGAGCACCTATGCATCTTATCTTTTATCCATTCCATCATCGCACACTCATGAGTTAAAATTTGACCACCTCATTACTGACTGCGAGTGCATGACTGCTTCTTCTTTCTAACTGATCTATTATGAACTCATCTGAGTTAGCTCTAAATCATCTTGAATAAATCTAAGTACCTCATAAGGGAGAGGAGCATGCTAATTCTATAATAGAATATGGGCATATAATTCCAAGAGGAACAATAACTCCCAAATACCCAAATTAGGTGAGAGTTTTACCTACTTGGTAAATGCCAAACATGTGGCTATGCCAACGTAGGTAAGGAAAAGAAACTAGTTACATGTTGGTTGCTCATAAATCCAAAAGAGGGCGAGACATTCAAATACCAAAAGTTGGGTGTGAATGAAACTTGTAATTGTTTGATTTTTCCATGTGTCCTAATTAGTCTAATATAACCTAAGCTAGCTTAATATATGTGTAGGAAAAATAAATAATCTCTAACATAAGGTGAAATAATAACCTACACCAACTAGTATGACATGATACTCTGGAACAATTCATCTTTTTATTTGGTTTGAAATTTTATAGACCTTATGTATATTTCTTTTATAGTTTTAGTAATATAATCTTGGATTTAGCATTTTATCACCGTAACAAAAAAAGTATAGGAGATTTGAAGTTAGGTCCAATGTGTATTATTCTCTTTAATAGTTTAAAATTACTGGTTTGATTTTTTTGGATGTTTTCAAACTTATTATAGTTTGATGAAGTATGTATAACTAGTTATCAACAAAAATGTTAGAAATGTTAAATCCAGAGATGGTTCTATTTGTATTTATTTCCACACAATTTTGAATGAAATGTTGTAGGGTCATGTGCATTCACTAAGAAAATGTTAGAAAATTTTATTCATAAATGATTTAAAATTTAATTATTGATTGAAAATGTACTTTTATTTAAACTGGCTTTGTATATTATTATTTTTTCAAAATTCTTTTTCCCTAGATAATCTATCATAGTTTTCATAATGTTCTCTGTGAGAGGTATGATTTTTGTTGTGATACCTACAATTAAGTGATCTACATGAACAACTCGATATTTTCTTCTTGAATTAAATTTTTGTTTTCCAAATTTTTCTCTTTACTGCATCTTGTAAATTTTGTCATTAATATCTATACTTACTACATTTTGTAAATTTTGTCATAATTATCTATACATATATAAATGACATTTGTGAATACTTAGCATGAAAACATAATGTTCAAAATTCTATAAAAGTCTATGGCAAGAAGTTAGTATTCTATAATAAAACAATTTTATAATTTGTTTAATTAATTTGTATTGCAAAATAATATTTTGAATTGTCTAAATTTTGAATATTTTTAAATTATATTAATTAGTTTCAGTATTATAATATAACTAGCATATACCTATATTTTAGAAAATTTATATAAAATAAAGCCAAGAGATATTATTTGAAGATAAATTATTTATGTCTTATACTACAAAGAGGAAAATAAAGAATATGATTGAAGATATTCTTAAGATTACTTCAAATATAATAGTGATAAAATTTGCAAATCCTTATCATATGTATAATCTATGAACACACTACCTTATCAAGGAAGCATAGTTCTTATATATATATTAAAACAAAAAAGATGCATTGATCAATGATCTATTGTTACAAAATAGACCTCTATTCCAAATAGGAATCTTGAATTTTACATGTATATAAAACATGTCAAAGGAATTCTCTAAATAGAAAATTTAGTTAGAAACATCAGGACTGAATTCGCCAATAATTACTAACAACTCTCTCAAATAATACCCAACCTTAAATGGTTGATTTGAATGATTTAAGCATAAATTGTTGACAATGATTTACACTCTAACATGAATATCATTGAACATATTTGTAAGGGGTCTCCTTTCCATGAGATGTCTTTTTCATAATATTAAAGATGAGAGAACTAAGAATTTTTATTATCAAAAGCTCTAAAAACACATGAAACAAGAAATCACCGGTTGTCTGCAATGGTGGTTATAGAAAACCTTATTTCTAGTAGGTTCCTAAAGCTGGCCAAAATGACAACAAATTTTACAGATTGAGATTTTACACATGATTTTCATATTGGAATCAAATTCTGGTAGATCACTAATAAGAGTAGAAATTAACAACTTTAAATATATTTAAGGATGAATATTTATTGCAAATATAAAGAATCTTTTTGCATGCACTCGGAAACAAAAAATTACAACGAGTCCATCGCTATCATGATGGGAACAATATGGTGTTGACTTGTCAAAATTAGAATCCGGTATACTTCAAATCAAATTCTAGTAGATCACTAATAAGAGGAGAAAATGACAACTTTAAATATATTCGAGGATCAAAATTGATTACAAATATAAAGAATCTTTTTGCATGCACTGTACAACAAAAAATTACAACCAGTCCATCAATAACATGAAGGGAACAATATGGTGTTGTCTTGTCAAAATGAAAACTTGGTACGCTTCAGAGCCCAATATGTAGTTAGATCTTTCAATCAACTTCAGTCATCTTGGTTCTGGCAATATAAAATAGAACACAAATAATATCATCACTTAGTAAATTTTTAATAGAAAGATTTTGATTAAATAACTGCAAAACTTAGAAGAAAAAAGGATTAAGCCCAAGGGAGGAATTGTTGGCTGGTTAGACACTGTCAATGTTATTCAAAGGCTCTTAAAAAAAGCAAACTGAAAACAACATTAAGTTAAATTAAAGGATACACGAATATATAAATACAAAATCAATGGATCAAAACACTCATTTTTTATACCAAAAGGAAAATTACAATCCGATGAAACCCAATTCATATGTTCCCAGTCAAGACAAAACTAATTTGATAGAATTCTTTTAGAACATAACCACCATGGCAAGGAATTCAAAATGCAATAATTTGGTAGAGTGATAGGTTTATTCCAGGCTCTACCCAAAGATATAATTTTCCCACCCATTTTGTTTAATATGTATAATATTACAATAATAGTATAGATACTATTTATTAAGAGACAGAAAAGAAACTACTTGTCAAGCCAACAATATAACAAGTGTAGAAGTTGTGAGATCCAACTTCACAGCTTGCCAAGAACACCTACATGCAAAATACCTATTGCAAGGAATGAAGCTAACGACAGAAAAAGCAGAAACCCTTCTATGCTCAAAATGTGAGAGCTCTAAATCTATTCAGAGAGTATACAAAACAAAATACAAGCATTTGACCTTAAAGGTGAATGAAACCCTAAAAAGAGGAAAAGGCTAAGCTAGGAGAAAGCTTAAGTGAAAAATAGAGTACGACTGACTTAATAATTAATATCAACATGATATAATTAATAAGTGAGGAAAACTATGTACTCTAACACCCCCCCTTAAGTGAAGCTTAGGAGGTAAGCTAACCTAGCATAGCTATGAAAGCAAGAAATGGGTCCTAGCAACAATGCCTGATCAGGTACCCAATACAAGGAAATCTCTGTGAACCAGAGATAAAGGAGAAAACCTAGTGGGAAAAACTCCTCTCCAAAAAGAGATATAAAAGAAAGCAAAAGACAAAGGATGAATTCAAGAAACTCTGTCAAAGCCATGAGTACAATGCGTACTGCTAACCCCCTGTGAGAGAGGGTTGAGGCTCCAAAGCCCCCCCCAGAATGAAAGAACTCCTGGATCAATGAACAAACCACCATGACTCCAATACAAAGGAGTGAAAGGAAGTGAGCAATGAAGAGGTGACCTCGAAAGATGAGGTGTCACTGGAAGGCTGAGCTTATGCTCAAATGAGAAGACATGAGGATCCTAAAATGGAATCCCCAATGCAAGAGGTATGAAAAGTGTGTTGACACTATCATGAGAGAGGAGAAGAGTGTCCTCTGTAGAATCCTCAACAACTACACCTGGTGGCTCGATGAATGGAGATGGAGGGTCTAGCAGTGCTGAAGAAGAGTCCTGCTGAAGAGAAAGAACCTCAGCAAGATGTGGTGTGGTAGTCACAACAGTGGTCTCAGGAACAACACAGAGGTTGAAGTGACCTGACTGCACCACATGATTCTCTCATGAAAGAGGAGAGCTGAGCTCCGATAATGGAGATGGTGGACCAAAATGTGTGAAGGTGTAGAGACAGGTGGAATGATCAACTGTCCCTGTAGCAACAATGCCACCTGTCGCACTATTTTAAATGAAGACTGAACTTGGCATGAACTCAACTGTCTTCCCTGATCCACTGTGTGTAATCTAGTAAATTGAGAGAAGGTTTGCAGATAGAGATGGAACATACAATACATCATTGAATGTTTCATCCTGAATGCATACAAAACCTTTCCCATAGACTGGCATAACAGTGTTATTCCCCATGAGAATATGGGGAATAGGAGAAGCCTCAATGGAAGAGAAGATCTCTGGAGAAGACACCACATGGTGAGAAGCACCTGAATCACGTATCTAAGGGACCTATGAAGGGGATGAAATAGAAGCTTGTAATGCATGACCCTATCCAAAATCCTATCCAGATGTCAAAGATGAGATAGAAGACTGAAAAGTAGACCCCTATGAGGATGGAGAGGAAATAGTGCTCTTCTGAAGGAGAGCTTGCAAATCTGCAATCTATTTCTCATAGCCATCAAATCTCTTCTGAAAACACTATGACTCATCATGGGACCCCTTCTGAAAATAGGAACATGTAGGGTGTTGAGTCTTCTATTTCTCCTTAGAAGAAGATGGTGGGCCAGTAGAGTGCTGAGAAGAGGAATCAGATATCTACTTCAGCTTTGGCTTCTAAGTATCCTAAGATGACTTGGCAAGCAATGCTATGACTCTGAACCTATAAGAGAATCCATCTGACTGAGCTTGGACTACTCATGAGTTAACCTGTCATAGAAGGTCTCAAAAGAGGGCATAACATGCCATGCACCCAGTGCATCCATAGTGGAGTAGAAGGTAGAAGTGAAAATCTGATAAGGACCACAAAGCTTTGAGAGTATCAGGAAGATATACTCATCATCTGACTTCATCTTTCTAGCAACCTATAAAATAGATCAAAGGGACTTGAACTTCATTAGGAAGTCCTCAATGCTGGTGAATGATTCAGGTGCCACCGCCGGTTGGACAGCTACTCTATCGGTGTTAGGCAGCCGATGGGCAGCGCGGGCCTGTGTGAGCTAGGCTAGGGTGGCGCACTCTGGCAGTCACAAAATTTATTAAAAAATTGTCATTTTTTAATTTTATTTATTTATTTTAAAAAATGTGCCCGTACGGTGTGGGAGGCTAAATTTTTTTGCCTGAGGTCACTGTGACCAAAATGGTCAAACTTCATAGGTATTTTGACTCTCCCAGGCCTTCTGAACACAATGGTGGAGTCCATTTTTTTTCAAACAACTCCTAAAAATAGTGCCTCCTTCAAAGTGACCAAAAAAACCCTAGAAAAGCTGTGGCTATCGTCTTCGAATCCTAGCTTCAAAAAAATTTCAAACTAGGCAGTGATAGGGTGGCTCTGATACCATGTAGAAGTTGTGAGATCCAACTTCACAGCTTGCCAAGAACACCTGCATGCAAAATACCTGTTGCAAGGAATGAAACTAACGACAGAAAAAGCAGAAACTCTTCTGTGCTCAAAATGTGAGAGCTCAAAATCTATTCAAAGAGTATACAAAACAAAATACAAGCATTAGACCTTAAAGGTGAATGAAACCCTAAAAAGAGGAAAAGGCTAACCTAAGAGAAAGCTTAAGTGAAAAATAGAGTACGACTGACTTAATAATTAATATCAACATGATATAATTAATAAGTGAGGAAAACTATGTACTCTAACAATAAGATACTTAAAACAATTGCAACCCTGACAATTGTTGATTTCAAATTTGATGATTCCTTCATAGAGACCTACAATTTCATAACAATACAAGATCTCAGAAAGATGAATAAATCTACTAAACATTATCAAATAAAAATTTGTAAAATATCAACAAACATGAACACATCCAAATAACTCAATAAAATACAAAATCATCTTCATAAAAATATAAACCCAAAAAGGGACAAAAATAATTGGAAAATAGAATTACCATGCATAAAGGAAACTTGAAGAGATTAAGCATGACAGAAAAGTTGAAAGGTAACACAAAATTTCTCTTTTTTCCATCTAAATATCGAATATAAGCTACAAACTATTGTTCATTGAGAGGAACAAATTGGGTAACAGGGATTTTTTTCTCATTAATCATACTGCCATAAAAATGTGTATGATCATACAAGCATACAACGAAGGCAAGTCTAAAGTTGAAGAAGATGGTCTTAAAGCATCCACTCGAGTTCTAAATCTAGATTTCCCTTCAAATTATCCATGTTTGTATAGGAGGTAAGCCGCAGTGGAGGTGAGCTATAGCAATTGTGATAGTAATAGTTTTGTAACTATCAATTCTTTTTTATCTACACATCAAGAAAACATGCAAATGACTGATAATTTTTTTTTAAAAGCTAAATGTTTACTTTAAAATTTGCTTCAATTGTAGAAAGTCTCTTGGCTTAATTAAATGAGAAAAAATAATATATCAAAGGCAGATTTCATTACAATAGAATTACAATTTATGGCTTCGAATTATTTTCTTAAATTAAATCTGAACCTAAACTATAATTCTCACTATAATTCTTTATTTATTTTTGTTTAACCTTAGTTATTTTTCCTTTGAAAGGCATTAATATTGAATGATGAAGTCTCTTATGTAGGTTCCACATGTTGTTTAGAACATACTTTTCAATACCCATGACATTTGGTTTACTAACAAATTTTATGTTGTAACCATCTAGATGGCGTTGAGTTCAAATATTTTGCAATACCCAAAAGGTACTATATTATATCATTTTCTTTCTTATAGCAATTTTAGATTTAGCATGCTACTTTTTCAATAATCCATATTATTTATACCACAATTTCAAATGATATAATAATTTTTATAGAATTACTAAATTAAAATATAAATGACAATCAATATTGACATTGCATAGTTATTATAATTAAAAAGAGTAGATTTAATCAAAAAATCAATAGATATAAAGAATCAAGTATGATTATGTTTCAGAATTTTTGAGGTCACAATGAGTTGATATTTGTTTATATTTCATAATTCTTGAGGTCACAATGAGTTGATATCTATTTATATTTCATAATTTTTCTGGTCACAATGAGTTGATATCAAGATTGATAATTGTTTGAGTCAGATTTTTTATCATAATAATTTTATTTAAAGATAACTAAACATATTAGTTATATATTATCTTATATTATTTAATATATCATTCTATTAAACTATATTATTTTGATATTATCATAATAGATCAATATTATTATATTTTTACATTTATTATTTTCCTTATTATTAATAATGGAAAAGTTCATGTTGTAGGCATGTAAATGGTGTTGAATTTAAATCTTCTACAATACAATTTTTTTTGTTAAATATGATTATATATAATAAAACAAATTGTTTCAACTTAATTAGTAAATAGAGTAAACATCAACTATTAAAGTGAAATTTGGTGAGATGCACCAAAATTTAAAAGTTGAATGACAAAAAATACAACAGCATTTGACTATAGGTATTGGCATTTTTCTCTTATTTTGTTATGTAACAATCTGTCCATAACATTTTTTTTAAGCTGTACAAAAATTGAATTATAAATTATGTATTTCATAAAGTCTAGTGTTTGATTGTTCTCTATTGTTCTAGATTTAAATGGTTATTATAAGTATTTGATCACTTGTGAAAACATATCTTCACATAGAAGGACAAACAAATTAATTAGTAACATACAATTCCTTTAATCCAATTTTTTTCTCCTCACAATTGAATAGTTATTTGTGGGTATTTTCAAAAATAATGATAAAACCATAATTACTAAATTTATAAAAAAAATAAAAACCAAATAAATGATTCAATTTAAATTCAGATGTATAAAAGAAAACTAAATAAATAATTAAATAATTACACGACTTATTTTATATTCTAATTTTTTTTTTAAAAAAAACATACCTTAACATGTTTTAATTAGATCATCAAAATATTAATGGTGAGAAAGCATTCCCATAACTCCAACTCACCTCACCAACTTCTTACATAATGAAATATTTATAGCCTCGGCCACCATTAAAATTCTACTGCAACTCCCTTGACCAACTTGTTACATAATGAAATCATTTATAGTTCAATAAACTAGCATTAATTACATCGAGAGGCATAACCTACAATGGCATCAAACCCCTATAGGAGGTCATCCAAAAAAATGGTGTAAGAAAAAATAATTGATTCACATTCCACCGCCAACTCACAATTCAAAAAATAAATGTTGTATGTAAAAAAAACCTAGAAAAAATGGACTTAATTTAGAATACAAAAATAAATGTCAAGCCGCATGTAAAAGCCGAAAGAATAGGACCAACGCTTTAATATTGGAATCTAGGTATAGTGCGGCTTTTCATCTTTCTTGATTTATAATATGTGTTATGCATGCCAGTGTGGATGATTCATTTCTTCTATGAACTCCTTTAAAATGACCAAAGACACAAAAAAAATTAGTGAAGAGAACAATTTAATTTCCCTGCGACATGTAGTCCTTCAGGTAGGATGATACAATGATTTACTTGGCTGATCATCGCTTCGCTGAATTAGTTGTTTGGTAAAAGAAGCATCAAAAAATTCAAGGGAAGCATATACTTCAATGTATTGGTGAGCAACAAAATATTATTAGCATGTGGAAAGTTCCTTCAATGTATTCTACAATGTCTAGAACATCAGCTATGAAAGCCACTAATAAATCATGGATTTCTATGATTATTGAAGATGGCCTATTTTTATTTTATTTGAATGATAGACATTTACAAGAGCATACAATACAACATGCAAAAAGGAATCAACTGTATTGTTTGTTTATGTGAAAAACTATTGTGCTTTGCATGCACGTCTATCAGTAAAAAAAACTATTATACTTTGCATGCATGTCTATTAGAGCATTTCTAGCTAAAGAAAATCCCCGGGCACCATTATTCTTTGATGCATTTTAATGCACTATTTTGGATTTGATCATTGTAGTTTGCACAAATCTATAAAGTAGTTCAATAGTTCATATTTTCGCTTCTATCAGTCCACTTCTACAATTTTCTAACGAAACAAACAATTGTTTTTGTATGAAAAACATAAGAATTATAGTGCAAGTGGGATAGCCTTAAAGATGAGGAGGTGAGATAAATTAAATCTAACAAATATGATTTTATTTTGGATGTTTCCATAAAGATTTCAAAAAAACATGAGAAAGTCCAGGATTTAAGGGACCAAATTAGAAAAATGACAAGATTGATTGTTTCTTTCTATTAATTATTTTTCAACTTTTCTTTGAAGATTTTGTTAAAATTATTTTTTCATATTTACAAATATCAATAAGTAACAATTTTTTTACTTTTAAAATATTTATTTGTTATCTTTTTTATTAGATATAGGTAGATCAAAGACAAAAACTTAAAGGTTCCAAAGTAGTTACATCCGAGGGTCATAACCACAGTAGAGGCATGGCCTCACAAAAGAATATAAGTACATCGGAGAGTTTAAGAGTTTAACAAAACCAAAAAAAGAAACCGAGCATAGAAAGGGATCCAACAAAGGATCTAGTGTAGAATATCACTGTGGGTGTCCATCCACGCCGTCCATCTCATAGGCCCCTCCATCCAAGCCATGTTTTTCAGTTCCTGTATCTGGGTCAACATGAGATTCTGATCTTTTTTAGACTCGAGGTTTTTTTTGATCTCATTGTTGAGCTTTTTGTAGGCATTCTCAAATGTCTGGTAGTCCTTCATATTCCTTCTCCACTCATAGCCATGCTTGAGCTCGTACATAAAGAAGGTAGCATGACCATTCTTAAGGAACCTCTTTAGTTTCTCTTTGTCAATCATCATAGTGGTGTGGACCTGCACAAAATTTTTAAAATAAGTGAGTCTAAGAAATGATTCAGTAAGAACCCTGGGGTTGTCCTGATACTTTTCCTCATTCCTGCATTTCCAGATCAGCTAGAGAATATTAGAAGATAGGATATTCCAAAAAATATTAGTATCATTTTTAAGACCATTAATATTGCCAGTGATAATTTCCAGAATATGCACAACAATAGGGTAGGAAATGCCAAACATGTTCCAAATTTTTTTTGCGAAAATACAGTCCAGGAGAATATGTCAGCTGGTTTCAGGGAGCTTACATAAGCTGTAGAGTTCACTCATGTGCTTATCCCTTCTAATCGGCAATCTGTCAAGAGTGACCAGCCATTTAAAGAACTTTATTTTGGATTCAATGGTGCCTTTCCATAGTTTAACAAAGAATTTACTCCAAGTTTTGATATCAAGAGAGGCATACCAAATAGAGTTGACTTGGCCGATGATGGAATTGTTATACCCAATAACCTTGTAAATGTTACAGGCTTTGATTTTAGATAGAACAACTCCATCAGGCCATTAACAAGCAAGAAATCTATGAGAATCAACAAGGTAAACAGTAGGAAGATTATAAGTAGCCTTGAAAATCATGTCATAGGTCTTCTTTTGAGAAGGAGGGATACTAAATCTATTTTTAAGGTCATCCCCGCTAATAAGCTTATCATTCTCAAAGAGGGAAATTAAATTAGATATGCCCAGACTATTCTAGTGTTGAGCAGAGCATCCTTGGGACAGGACAAGGGGTTTGCCAGCGAAGTGAAGATTCCACCAGATGGATCTTTCACCATATAAATGTTTATCATCATGGAAATCCTTATTACTAATATGATTTTTGACTTGATCCCAGGATTTCCATATGGCTTTGAAGACAACAGACCCCTGGACAACAACAAGGAATGCGCAAAGAAGCAAGTCACTAAAGGGGATATTTTTCCAATTTTTAGCATGCTTAGGTACACCCCTTTCAATATTATGTCTAACGATGATTTTCCATGGATCATAACCATCCATGGAATGAAAGATCCATTTGGCAGCTAGAGCCACCCCTTGCATTTTAAGTTCCTTGAGCCCCAGACCCCCCAAGAGTTTTTTAGTATGGCACCAGGCCCAATTGACAGCATGCATTTTTTTTACACCTTTACAATCAGACCAAAGAAAGTTCCTAACTGCTTTTTGAATTTCCAGAATCTTATAGTTACTGAACATCCAGGAAGAAGAAAAATAAATGTTATAAGAAGAGAGAAATTTTTGACAGACTTGTACTGTGCCAGCTAAAGACAATTCTATGATTTTTCTATTATTTAATTATTTAAAATAAATTAAGATAATATGAAAATTATATTTTCATATTTATAAATATGAAGATAGTAATAAAATTATTATTTTAAATAATTCTATAAGAGATGTTTTCAATGAACAATTTATTAAAATTATATAAAAAGGTGATTAATGAAAATAAAGATGTATAGTAAAAAAACAATTAGAAACATCTTACTTTTGTTATTGAGAATAAAGATGTTTCTATATTTTCTTTATACTTTTCTACTTAGATATTTTAATATTCTTTTTATATTTTTCATTTAGAAATATCTTTATTCTCAATTAGAAAATATGAATATTAGAAGATTATAAAGAGAATATAGAAACATCTTACTTTTGTAAAAGATGTTTCTAAAATAATAAAAAACATCTTAAAAATCTTATTTTGAAAAAGTATATAAAAGATTGTTTCAAAGACTAACTAAAAAAGTATATAAAAAATTAATATGTTTCTAAAATTTTCAATTACATGATGTTTGTAAAACTTAAGATTATTTAAATAAATTAAGGTTATGTATTTTTTTTTTTCATGGAGTGTTAGACTATTATTTTTAAATGTTTATTTTAATTAACAAAATTAGTATTATTTTTTTGATGGAGGGTTCTCACCAGAAGATATCACGTAATCTTCTAGAATCTTCTATAGAACATTTTATAAAAGTGGCAAAATTAGCATTTTATGAAATTTCTTAATCATTATGTGAATATACAATAATTCATAATATGTTATATAATTATTTTAAAATTCTTTCAAATTCCATTATGTGATAATTTTTTGAATTAATGTGTCAAAGCACAAAATAACATATAAGGAAGAAAGAAAAAAAATGGCTAAGAGGCATCTTGAAATATTACCTTACACCAAATTGAACCCAATTAAATTGAGACTTAACTGGAATACTAAGCCAAAATAAATGCTAACCCTAATTCTAATTAAATATTAATCTAAATTAAACTTTAGACATAAAATCTTTGTTCATGGACAAACCTATTAAAGAAATAGAAATAACAAACCTTGAAAACTAAATTAAAAATTAAAATAGATTGAACCCTAACATTAACTTTATATTGTATTACACATGTAAACAAGATGGACCCAAAACATAAAATTCAATCAAATTCAACCTTAAAAACTTAATCCTAATTAGGGTTGACATTTCCAATTAAATGTCAATTGTATTTAGTCTCTTATCAAGTATCACATTTCTAATTAGTAACCCTAAATCTTAAATCCATCATCATCAAACTTATCTGCTCTAATGTTTAGAGTATTAGGATTTCCAAAATCCACTCACATGTTGGATGAAATTTTAGTTGTCATCATAGTGATCTATCTTTATAAATTAAATTTTACCACTAACATTAAGTTTTATTGAACCACAGCTAAAAAATGAACCCTAACCCTAACCACGATTGCACTTTTTATTCCAATTTAAGATTAAAAAGTAAGGTCAATTGATAAATTAAACCCCAAACCTAACCCTAACCATTACACTAAACCAAAATGAACTATAACCCTAATTTTGAACCTAGCTGAACCCTAAGTTATGTAAAATCCATACTTGAGATAACCTTTGAAATCTAATCCTCAACTTAACCTTAATCCTAATTGAACTCTAATTCTAACCCCAAGTATAATAAAACCCTAATCATAATAAATGCTTATTGTAATCAATCCCTAACTATAATTGAAATATTTCCTTCTAATTGAATGCTAACTCTAACCTAACCTTAACTCTAACCCTAATTGTGCTTCAACCATAATAGTAAGAACTATCACTCTATCCCTATTTGAAACCTATGCATAATTTAACCCTAACTATAACCATAGTTTTGAGTCTAACATGAACCCTAATATGAACCACATCAAAAGCCTAATCAAAATCCTAACCAAATCATAGTGAGAACCCTTACATGAGTCCTAACCTTAATCATAATTCTAATCCCAATCATAATTCTAAATTTCACCCTAATAACACCCTTAACTGAAACCTTAATCCTAACCATGATATAAACCCTAATCTTAACCATAATCCCAATCCTAATTCTAATCCTAATCCTAACCCTAACCCTAACCCTATCCTTATTCCTAACTACAATCTAAACCTTAACCCTAACCCTAATCCTAAAACTAACCCTAAACCCTCTCCCTAACTATAACCTTAACCATAATTATAAATGTTAAACCCTAATCCTAACTCTAACCCTAATACAAACCATTATCCTAACTACAATACTAACTATGATTTAAGCACATAACCTAGCCCTTATCCTAATAAATCTAAAACTTAACCCTAAATGTAACCCTAACCCTAAAACCTATCCATAATCAAAATATTAAACTAACCATAATACTATCCATAATATAAACCCTAACTTAACCCTAATCCTAACCTTAAACCCTAAACCTAGATCCTAATCCTAACCCAAACCCTAACCTAAAACCCTAATTCTAACCCTAAACTTAAACCCTGACCCTAATCTTAACTATAATTCATAAAATAATCTTGACCCTAAATCCTAATTGTAACTGCAATCCTATTCCTAAACCTAACCTACCCCTAATTGAAATCTTAATCCAAACCCTAATCCTAAACTTAAGCATAAACACAACCCTAACCCTAAGCATAATTTAAACCATAACCCTAATCCTAATCTTAATCCTAAACATAGCCCTAACCCTAAGCATAATTAAACCATAACCTTAACCCTAAACCCTAGCCAACCCTAATTAAAACTCTAACGCTAATTGTACTTATAACCTAAAACCTAACTATAATAATTTTAAGCTTTGCACTAACCATACCCCTAACCATAACCCTAACAATTATGTATACTCTAGAACCCTAAATGTAATCCCAAACTTAAATCTAAACTCTAACCCTATGTTTAACCTAAATATTCACTCTAACCCTAACCCTAACCCTAAACACAATTCTAGCTCGAAACCTAATCCTAACCGTTATGAAAACTTAACCCTAACCATAATCTAAAACATAACCCTAACCCTAACCCTAACCATAATCCTAACCCTGGTCGTAACTATAACCCTAACCCTAACCTCTATCCTAACCACGACGTATCCTAATAACCCTAACCCTAACCCTAAGCTCTATCTTAACTCTAACCATGACGTATACCTAAGAACCCTAATCGTAATCCTAAATATAATGCTAAACCTCATTTCTAAGCATAACCTGAACTTACGCACACTAGACTACTACTAGCAAATATATAACCTATATAAAATACGCCGAGATGTATGAAGGCGTTTAATTTTTTATCATTCAACTTTAATAAATTAAAGTTGAAAAAATTCAATACCTCAATACATCTTGACCTATTTTATATATAAATTATATATTTGCTAGTAAAGACACTAGAATGTTGCCATATAAATATATACAGAATTACAACGACAAGTGTACAGATTTGAAGAATTATAATGACAAGCTATAAAATAGATTCGCTACATATAGATCTATGCCCTGCCACGCGAGTTTTTCCAACCCAAGCGTCAATAAAAAACAAAATGAACGATTTTTTCTCAAAAAAGATTTTCTATACATTTGAAAACTGCGATAATGTTTTTCATTTTTTTAAATATAATGTACTAAATTAAGTGACTAAAATTGATACAGTGGTCAATATTACTTTTTGGTTGTATTCCTTGAGAGTCAGGTGACTGTCTTATCCTAATTTTATTCTTTTCTCTGAGCGTGTTACTTTGGCAAGGCCACTCGTCCACTGAAACCAGTGTGGTAGATAATAAACATCTTTCAATAAGAATTTTTTTATAATATAATAATTAACAATATAATAGTTTTAAAATATTTAATTTTATAACTGGTTATGTAATTATTATTTATTTATCATTCCAATATTGGGATAAAATTAAGTAATAAGTATTATTTACATAGTTGTGCTGTGAAGTTTCTATTATGTTTGTGGGTTGTGCTCAGAAGTCCTTATTCCGTTCTGATCTAATTTTAATTTCCACTTGATCTGAGTTGGTTGTGTCATTATTTATTATTTATCATTGCAATGTAATTTGAATAAAATTCAGTAGTATGTATTATTTAGATAGGTCTGTCGTAAAATTTCTGTTTGTTTGTGGTTGGTGAATTTCAATAAAATATATTAGTATTTAGATAGTGTGAAGCTGACTGTATTCTTCTATATATTTAGATAGTCAGAAGCGGTCTATTCCTATTACTGACGAATGATTTTATGCAATCAAACTAATATGCAATATAATCTTTAATAAGAGATAATGTTACTTCGCCAAGGATGAATTTCAAAAGCCAACTTAAATTC
The DNA here is from genome assembly GCA_018584345.1 of Thuja plicata. Taxonomy (NCBI): domain Eukaryota; kingdom Viridiplantae; phylum Streptophyta; class Pinopsida; order Cupressales; family Cupressaceae; genus Thuja; species Thuja plicata. The sequence goes on from MU226020.1 coordinate 2,076,575, forward strand.
ATATTAAAAATACTCAGCTCGCGCTTATAACTATCAGTACAACACTTGTACCCATTCTAAAATCAAAAACCCGCAGCTTTAAATGACTCTAAAACCAATCAACGCAGAGCGACTTGATCGACAACATGCCCACAGAAAGTAACCCCGTCATCTTCACGCATGGTGTAGAAATCGCAGGTGAACACAATGTGAGTCCTTCAGAAGCCGCAGTGAAGGAAAGCGTGGCGTTCTTAAATCCTCCCTTTCCTTGTAAGGAACCTTCGCCGATTCTCGCCCGGCTAAAGCCACCACCATAAGCTGCCCTACGCAATGATTGCCCGCATCTCCAACCAGAAAGTCGAGCTCGTATTTCTTGCCAGGAACCGTTGTAACTGTCTGTACAATGGCGCCCTCCTTGCCTGCAATGAGCTCCACCGCCGCCTTTCCCTCTGGCACTGCGAAGTGGTGGTGGTAGCGTCGACGAACTTGACAGGCCTCATCGACCCCACCGCCCATCCCGGCAGTGCCGACACGTGGTCTTCTCTCGGTTGGAACGCGTAGGGGCCCACTTTGAAATCCCCATTCTTTATCAGATTGGCTGCATTCACAAATCACAATATATCATTTAGTCTTGGTTCTTGAAAAACAATTTGGCTTAACAACACCCTTTAAGTTTTGATTTGTTTACATGATTCATTCAGAAAGCACATTGATAGATAGATCTTACTGAAAAATGTAATGTGGTTTACGATTAGTCACTTAATTAAGTTATTGTTTAAATCTGGTTCTGTCACAAATCGCAATATACTGTGTGACTTAAACAACACACTTCAAATGAAAAGTCGAATGTTTATTGAAAAGAACTAATGTCATTTCAGATGTATCACTTAAAAAAAATCGAAAGCTTAGAATTTTTTTGATAATTCTATTTCACCACACAACCCACAAACATGATAGAAACTCCACAATAGAATTATACTAGCAAATATATAACCTATAGATAAAATATGTCGAGATGTATCGAGGTGTTGAATTTTTTCAACTTATATTAAAGTTGAATGATGAAAAAATTAAACGCCTCGATCACAGTGAATAAATTAATCTAATTAGGGTTATGAATAGGATTACCATTCACAGTTAGGATTTATATCATAATTACAGTTTATATTATGATTAGGGTTAGCATTAGGGCTAGGGTTTGGTTTAGATTTATTATTATGGTTAGGGTTAGGGTTAGGATTTAGTGTTAAGGTTTAATGTTATATATAGAGTAAGTTAATATGATTAGGGTTAGAATTTAGAGTTAGGGTTTATATTAGAGTTGAAGTTAGGGTTCTAGGGTATACATCATGGTTAGGGTTAGGGATTGGGATATGGTTAGTGCAGGACTTAGAATCATCATTAGGTTCAGGGTTCAGGTTAGAAGTACAATTAGGGTTAGAGTTTATATTAGGATTTAGATTAAGGTTTAGGATTAAGGTTATGGTTTGAGTTATGCTTAGGGTTAGGGTTAGGTATAGGTTTCGATTAGTGATTTTATTAAGTTTAGGGTTATTTTAATTGAGAAAAATAGTTAGGGTTTCAGTTTGGGTTTGGGTTATTCTCAAAGTTAGAGTTAGGATTATAGTTAGGGTTAAACATTATGGTTTAGATTAGGATATGGTTAGGGTTTAGCGTATCCAACATGGTTAGGGTAAGGATTTAGGGTATGGTTAGGTTAAGACTTAGAATTATTCTTATGTTTAGGATTTAGCTTAGAAGTATATCTATAGTTAGACTTTGAATTATGGTTATACTTAGGGCTATGATCAAGATTTGGATTAAGATTCAAATTAGGGTTATGATAGGGTTAAGAATAGGTTTAGGATTAGGATTGTGGTTACAATTAGAGTTTAGGGTTAAGATTATTTTTTAAATTATGGCTACTGTTAGGGTTAGGATTAGGGTTTAAGGTTATGGTTAGGATTAGGATTTAGGGTTAGGATTAGGATTAGAGTTTAGGATTATGGTTAGGGTAAGGGTTTACATCATGGATAGTATTATAGTTAGGTTAGTATTTTGATTATAGTTAGGGTTTACAGTGAAGGTGAGGGTTAAAATTAGGGTTAGGTCTAGGATTAAGGATTATCATTAAGGATTAGGGTTTTGCATTTACAATCAAGGTTAGGATTAAGATTTAACATTTAGGATTATAGCTAGGGATAGGGTTTAGGGTTCATTTTAGGATTATGGTTAGGGTTTACATCATGGTTAGGTATGGGGGTAGGGTTAGGGTTAGGATTAGGTTTAGGGTTAGCATTAGGATTATGGTTAGGGTTAGGGTTTATATCATGGTTTGGATTAGGGTTAGGGTTAGGGGTATTATTTAGGCGAGGGTTAGAATTATGATTTAGGTTAGGACTAAGGTTAGGGTTTAGATTGGGCTATTGTTAGGGTCCATATTAGGGTTTGTTTAGGATGAATATTAGGATTAGGTTTAAGACTATGGTTATAGTTAGGGGTAAATTATGCTTAGGGTTCAAATAGAGATAGGGTTGTATTTGAGTTTTTGTTATGGTTGAAGCTCAATTAGGGTCAGGTTCAATTAGAGGGAAATCTTTGAGTTATAGTTAGCGTTTGAGTTAATTATAGTTGAGATTTTATTACAATAAGAGTTTTATTATTGTTAGGGTTTATTTATACTTAGGATTAGAATTAGAGTTTAATTAGGGCTAGAATTAGGGTTATGATCTAATTATATTAGGGTTAGTGTTAGGATATATATCTCAAATTTGATAATATCAATTAGGGTTATGGTTCATATGTATATGTGTTTGTGCTTGTATATCTTAAAATCAATAATATAATTTAGGATTAGGGTACAATTAGGTTAAAAATTAGGGTTGTAGTTTAATTTGATTTAGTGTAATGGTTAAGATTAGGTTTAGGGTTAAATTTATTAAGTGATCCTATTTTTTTAATCTTAGATAAGAGTATATTTTGGAAGCTTGTTAAAGATAAATTATAGTTAGGGTTAGGGTTCATCTTTTTGGTATGGAATATTCTAAACCTTAGGACAGATAAGCTTGATGATGATGATGACTTTAATATTTAGGGTACAATTTATTTAATATTCATTTAGGCTTATGGTTAGGGTTTAATTGTGTTAAGGTTAATTTAAGCGCAGGAGTAAAATTTAAATTTGGGTTTAGTGTTAAGATTAAATTTTGTTTGGTGTTAGTGTTGAGACTTTATTTTCTTTAAGGTTTAGGATGGATTATATTTTATTTGGTCAAATAGATGTAATTAGGACATATTAATTAGAAATATGATGACTTGATAAGATACTAATTAGGGTTGATGTTTAATTTAAAATTCACTAAAATAAAGTTAGTTAAGGTTACAATTCAATCTAGTTTAATGTTTAATTTGGTTTTCAAGCTTGATTGTGTCTATTTATTCAATAGGGTTCTCCATCACCTAAAGATTTAGGTCTAAAGTTTAATTTACCTCAATATTTAATTAGGATTAGGATTAGTGTTGCAATTAAATTTGTTTTAGGGTTAGGGTTAAATTTTGTTTAGTGTTAGATTTAAGTCCCAATTTATTTGGGTTTAATCTAGTTTAGGCTAATATTTTAAGAGACCTCTTGGTCTATTCAATTTGGCTTAGTGTAAGTGTTAGGGTAAGTTTTAATATTTAATTGATCAAGTCACCCAATTTTTTTATCTTAAAAAATAATAGATTTTTGAAGCCTCTGAAATCCAGTTTAGGGTTAGGGTTCATATGTTGGTTATGGTTCAATAAAGCTTAAAATTAGGGTTAAAGTTTAATTTATTGAGATAGATCAGTATGATGACAATTAAATTTCATCCAAGATGTGAGTAGATTTCTTTATGATGGACATATCAATTAGAAATCTGATTACTTGATAAGACACTAATTAAGGTTGACATTTACTTTGAAAATCACTAAAAAAGGGTTAGTATAAGGCTCAATTTAGGGTTTAAGGTTAAGGTTGAATTTGGTTGAGTGCTAAGGTTAGGGTTCAACTTGTAATTATATTAAAAGTTAAGGATAGGGTTTAATCTAGTTTAATGTATAGTTTAGTTTTCAAGGATCAATTTCGTATACGTTAAAAAATTAGTACATAATTAATTTGGAAAAAAAAATTTAAAAATTATGACATATTATGATCTAATATTTCTAGAAATTTGTATGGAACAGGGATAGAGGGTTTTCTTTCCTACTTATTTCCCTCTTGAGTCCTTGAAGTAGTGTAATTATTATATAATAATATATCATAATGGCTATGCCATTTTTTGCCTTTTAAAAAAATAGAAAAGTTCTAGAAATTTCATGTTACTCTTTTTAATGATATACTTGTATTAAATATATATTAAAATAAATATCAAGAAATTTCACATCCATCATCACATGCCAAGCCTTCCTATTAAATTATTTATCTCTAAAATTTAATGTTCATACAAAGATATAGATATATTTCTTTGTGCTAACAATGTTGGTTCACTTTCACACATTTCATAGAAGATTATTAGTAATAGAAAGCAACAAATCTTCTATAATTTTTTTTAAAATAATAATTATGTTAATAAAAAATAAATGTTTATAATAATAATTTTATTACCATTATAAATATGAAAAAACAATTTACATTATCTAAATTTAATTAATTACTTTTAAATTTTAGAAATGTCACCAATTAAAAATATAGAAACATCTTAAAAGATACCAATTCTATTACTATATTTCTATTTATAAATATGAAAAGATACTTTCTAATATTCTCATTAGAAAACTAAGATGTCTCTAATTACTTTAAAAACATATTGGTCTTAATTAGATAAATAAGATGTTTCTATATTCTTTTTATAGTTCTCTAATATTTTACTTTTGTATTTGAGAACAAGGATGTTTCTAATTAGAAAAGTATAAAGAGAATATAAAAACATGGAAGTAAAAATAAAAATATCTTTATTGTTAGTTAGAAAAATAAGATGTTGTTCATACTTTTCTAATATTCTTATTAGAAAAGTAAGATGTTTCTAATTTCTTCTTTACTATATTGTTACCATACAGCTCTATTTTCATTAAAAAAAATTTAATTACTTTTTCATATATCTTCTATAAATTCATAGAAAAATCTCTTATACATTTTTTAAAAATAATAATTTATTACTCTTTTTATTTTTAAATATGAAAAGATGATTTTGATATTATATTACTTTACTTTTAGATAATTTTGATATTATATTATTTTATTTTCAATAATTAAATTATAGAAACATCATATAATATGATAATTGAATATAACAACTACTAATAGATATTTAAAATTAAATTTTTTGTTACTTGTTTATATTTGTAAATATGAAAAATTAATTTGTATATATGAAGAAATAGATAAAATAGGTGAAGGCCTTTGGGGCTAAAATCAATTAAACATGTGAGGTGCCTTTGTAAGGAAACTGGGTGATTTGATGATGCAGGAGCTTCAGACGGTCATAACTTTTGACTCGAATGTGGGTTTTGGCTGAAATTTTACAGGCGGATTCATGAGCTAGAGTTAATGGAAATTCCATCTTAGCTAACTGTAATGGTGGCCATTTTAATTATTTTTCGGGAGCCTAAAATTTCATCTTGACCTCCAAAATTGGCTTTTTCTATTTCTTTCCAGTTTTTTTAGTTTTGTTTTTTATAATAAATCTGAAATCATGTTTCTGATTTCATGGATTAATTGGCAATTCGGCTTGCCTTAGTTGGGAGCTTTTCTCAGGAAAAATCAGGATTCATAGGATGAGTTTTAAAAATCACCAAAAATGGAAAAAAATTTGTTGTTCCCAAAAATCTGCCAAATATGGTCATTTTTGGAATTGTATTAAGTAGGAGTTTTATTTCATTATAGAGCAGAGTAAGTTGGAGAAGTTAATGAGAATTCGAGTTTTGTAATATTTTTTGTATTTTTTGAGTATTTTCTCTTGAGGGTTTTGGGCGACATCATTTGAGCAAGGAGTTTTCACTGTCATGGTGACATCATTCCTTCAACAACATCATTCAAAGCATTGATAAAAATTGACCTACAAAAATATTTCAAATTATTTCCAACATTTGAAACTATTGTCAAGACAAAATACAACCATTTATGTAACTCATAAATTGTTATCACGAGACACTCCAATTAAAATAGTATCCAACAATGATAAATAAAATTAAAGTTTAAAAAGAAATCTCATTTATTTCTTTTGCCATTTGAAATTTGTTGGTCAATAATGGAGGCGAAGATATTCACCTGTGCATGGACTATGAAGCCGACTACTTCGTCATCTCGTGACAATGCTATAATACAATTTCACAAAATAACAATGGCTATCATCAAATACAACATAATTATTAATGCAAAAATAATATATACCATAAAGAATTTATCTACATAATCATTATTGGTGAAACCAATCCTAACAAGAATTCCATAAATTTCAATTCAAAACCACAACTCAAAAGAATCCACCTAACAATTTAACACTAATCTCTCTCAAACAATCCATATCTATTAAAATTCAACTAAAACCCCTCAAACATTATAGTTGTGTATCAAATAAAGCTCATTCTTTTCAACATTGAAACATAGATTCATTGATAAGATTACAAGGGAAAACATATAAATCTAACAAACCAAACCCTAGCCCTCTAAAATTTATGCAGTAAGGTGTGAAATACAGCGGAATAAATTAATTAAATTTACCTTACAGACTGAATATAATCTTCTTTGAATCTATATGTACATATTCTCTAAGGCCCCGTTTGTTTGCAGGAATTGGAAGTGACACTTCCCGGTTTTGGGAGTGACACTTCTCATTTTTGAAAATCCGCTGTTTGTTTCTCTAAATTGCAATTCTGGATTTGTCAAGTAAAACCAGGTTTAGACACCAAAATGAGTGGCATCATCTTCCTACTAATAGATGGAATTAGAAATCATACCCTGGTTTTGA
>MU226020.1:2116877-2163341 GCA_018584345.1 Thuja plicata
ATTTCTATGGCTTCCTTGAGCTTCCTCTTGAAATAGTATTCCTCCTTGGACAAGATCTGGGTGTTCTCCAAACAGATATGATGTTTGGTGGAGGATGAGTGTTCGACCAAGGCAAATTTTTGGACTCTCTCATGCCTAATGTCAGCACAATGCTCTTTGATTCTAGTGTTGAAAGAGCAACCTGTTTCACCTATATATGAAGTACCACACCAACAAACTACCTTGTAGACTCCAGAGTCTAGGAATGAGTCTTTTAGGTCTTTAAGTCGGGGAACAAAATTTTTTAACTTAGAGACGGGTTTGAAGGAAATGCGAAGACCCTTTCTAGTAAGGATTTTTGCAATTTTTTGGGAGATGTCGTCCACAAAAGGAAGGGTGGCATTCAAAGAAGTTTGGATTGGGGAGGGTCTGGAATGGGTGATGGAAAGGTGAAAGGCCTTGGCTTGGTTGAGGGCCTTGGAAATTTGTTTGTGAGAATACCCATTTAACTTGAAGACTTGGCGACAATGGGTAAGCTCTTGGTTTAAGTATTCCCTATCACAAATTTTGTGGGCTCTCAGGGCTAGGGTCTTAAGGATACCCACTTTTTGGGAGGGGTGATGGTGGGAAGAGGAGTGGAGGTATAAATCAGTATGGGTAGCCTTGTGGTATACACAATGGCCAATGTCGCCATTGGATTTCTTAATGAGAAGCACATCAAGGAAGGGTAATTGGTTCTCAAACTCAAGCTCTTTAGTGAAGGAAATACTCAGGGCCACACTATTGATGTGCACATGAAACTCTTCAAGTTTTTCAAGCCCATGAGGCCAGCAAATGTTGGTGTCATCGACATATCATTTCCACCATCTTGGCTTGAGGGGGAAAGAGTGAAGGGCCGTCTCCTCAAAATGTTCCATATAAAGATTGGCTATGACAGGGGAGAGGGGGAGCCCATGGCCACTCCTTCAACCTGCTCATATATGACATCTAGGAAGGAGAAGAACGTGGATCTTAAGAAAAACTCTACCATATTGGCAATCTCAAGACTAACCTTGCGTTTCACAATATCTATAGAGTCGGGAATGGGAACCTTGGTGAAGAGAGAGACCACATCAAAACTTACCAAGATGTCATTAGTCTCTAACTTGGCATCCTTGATGAAGTTGATAAAATGGTTAGAGTCCTTGACAAAGGAGTCAGAATTACTCACCAAGGGTGAGATTAATTTAGAAAGGTGAGAAGCAAGAAATTAGGTGGGTGACCCTATTGTGTCCACAATCGGCCTCAAAGGAATGCCTCCTTTGTGAATTTTTGGCACACCATATATGCGAGGGGTTATCGCCTTGGTAGGAAAAAGTCTTTTTTTGGTTGCGTCATCAAAAGAGGAGTTGGACACAACATCTTTGAATTTTTTTAAATATTTGGGGCAAGGGTTGCGTGCGAGAATTTTGTAGCTCCTAGAGTCAGAGAGCAAGTCAAGCATCTTGGAGACGTATTCCTACCTGTCCATAATGACAGTGGCATTTCCTTTGTCAGCTTTGGAAATAACAACGTCATTATGGCACATAAAATTATTGAAGGCTAGCATCTCAGCTTTGGGGATGTTGCACTTGGGCAGTTTGGCATGTGTAAGAGCCACGGCACAATCTTGCCCAACCTGAAGGTAGAGAACGAATAGCATTCTCAATTTCTACCAAAAATTGAACATGAGGGACAACACAAGAGGCCATAGAAAAATTAAGACCCCACTTTAGATAATTAAATGTAAAGGGGGTCAAGGGTGGCATTAGACAAGTTTACCACCAACTTTCTGTCCCAGTCATCTACTCAGTGATGATGAGATGATGTAGTGACGGTGGGAGTAGTGGGGAGATGATGAGAGCCCGAACTAATACACGTGTGGTGAGAAGATGTTGTCAACCCAACAACATGGCCACTGACAAGGAGGGGGGTTCGTTGAAAGGGTCATAGCAAGTGACCTCGATTCCAACGAGGGCACGAGGGAGGAGGTAAGGCTGCATATGTTAGAGGTGTCACATGTCTTGAGGGCAGCTATGTGAGCGGGAATACCACATTCAAGTGGAGCTCCAACGGTGTGATCATCGATGGGATGTAAATCTACCATGGGTTAGGCTCGAGGAGAGTTATGCTGCTGAGATACGCAATCAGTGGAATTAATATAAGACTTGCAAAACACAGAATGAGGGCAACATAGGTAGGAGTCCGTACCTATCCGCACTGGCAGCGAGCCGTTGGAAGAGAAGGGATGTTGGAGGATGGTGGGCAGCCTCATCATTCGGAACTGTGTTGGAGGTTGCTAAGGAAGATGTCTCCAAAAGAGAAGAAGAAGTCGATCTTGACAGCTGCGAAGAGCTAAGACTTTGCATGATAGCCCCTTCATGCACGCCCCAAAGGAGAGGATCGAAAGATGTGACCAAGTGATCAGAGATATTGGTCGCGAAATGAGAGCTCTGACCTCTCCATCCCTTCTTGCAGCATGCATCACCTTTAGTTCGAGAAGAAAATAACAGGCACATAGGATTATGTAGAATAATTTTTTAGGTCTTCAAGGAATTGAAATTAATGAAGAGATCAATATAGATATTTCTCTATTTTTTTATTCGAGAACCCTAATTTCTCTGTTAAGAAAGAGCGCCTACCAGTTACGTTCAAAAGCACATTATTAGAGTGACATAATTTCTCTGTGAAGAGAAGAAACCTAAAATCTATCTTCAAAAGAATATTAATTTTCCTTGGTTAGAATACTACAATAAAATTTCCTTGTTCAGACACAATTTCTGTTTTGTACAAAAATATCCTATTGCAAATGCAACACAAATTCAATTTTGTACAAAAAAAATCCACTTGCAAACACAACAGAAGTTTAGAATAAAATGGGTAGAAATGCATATAGTCCATATATAGATGCTCCTGGGCCATACCTAGGTATACAAAAATTAGTTTAGACAATTTGATATTGAATCCCATTCCTATCGAGCTTTACATAGAATTGGATAATAAAATGCCTAATTAGATGCATCGGATAACTTGGCTTCATCTCTAATGAGATGATGCAGTCAAATGGAATCAAAATTTCATTCAATCTTTCCATGAAACACATAAAATGCAATCAAGACTGGGAAAACATAGAGATAAAGGGGGAGAGACTCATAGTATTTGTATTTGTTCTGAGGAAGAACTCATGTCGCAGTTTGAAAAACCAGAATATCGAATGTAAAGAATTATTTGTTTCCTTTGGCTGCATTTCCCAAAACACTACATTAATAGAAAGTGTGGGCAGTTTCCACTACATTTTCAACATATCTCATTTCTGCATATTTGGCAGCCATCACATTCCATGAAAACACATTTCTTTGAGGCATTTTGATAAACAGATTGCATGCCTCATCCATCCTTCCACTTTTTCCATACATTTCAACCAGAGTAGTTGTGAATCTAAAATCTGACAAAAATGATCTATCATTATGCTTTAATATTTGTTCATACCCTATTTCAAAGCATCCCATTCTGTCGTAGGCAAAGTTGTATGCTATCAAAGATTGTGAAGTTTGGCTCTGCACCTGCCGAATGTGTTTGTTTGAAAAGTTTGTAAAGCCTTGTTAACAAATCCATTGTCTATGAATCTTCATCAAAATACCACAACACGTCAAATAGTCCACTTGTGTTACTCTCGTTTCCCTTCCCACAACGCAACTACAACTCGTGAAAAAAACTGGGAAAATGACCGGCGAGAGACATACGACATCGAAAAGAGGAGTGTGAGACATGTTTTTGGTTAAGGGTTTCTCCCCAAGAGAAGCCTATCAGCTAATAAGGGAGTCGGTGGAGAAAACTATGTTTTAGGTTTACACATATTTTCCACTATAAGAGACGACCATTATACACATAAAATGCCGAGGATATAGCCAAATTTAATTTGTTACCCTCGACTATTATAACAGCTCAATTTGTGCCAATATATTAAAACTGTGAAATGATTTTGGTTTGTTAATATTCATAATTAGTTTGATCTTTTTGGGATCATTAGTTGTTTCATGCTATTTCAAATTGCAATTAGAAATGCATTTTTGTTTTTCACTTTTTAAATTTTTAATGTATACTTTTCTTTGAATCACATACAAATAAAAAATAAATTTTAAAAATATATATCATAAGATTTAGTTAATATTATAGTAAGTTGGTAGGGTTAGTTTTGGAATATTTCTATGCAATTGTGCATTAAAAAAATAGTTGTTTTCTAGTTTATTTAAGTTCATTGGTTTATTTGGTGTTTTTGGTTGATTAGTCAATTGTAGAAAGAAAAAAGACTACATTTTATCTAAATTTTACACCTAGTTTTTTGAGTGTTTTATATGAATGAATAGATCACACTAACATGAGAGGAATTTCAATGACAAAAAAATATTATTTTATTCATAACCTTATTTGTGGAGTCGTAACTTTCTCTACATGCACTTAGAATCTTAGGAAATAAGATTTTGTTGGAGTCATTACTAGTTTTATGACATTTTGAAATGCAATTAGAAAATACAATTTTAATGCTTAATTTCAAAAAACATATGTATATATTAATTTAAACTGAATATAAATAAAATTTGCATTAGAAGATAAAATCCATCTTAAAGAGTTAGCTATCTTAAAAAGTTAGCTAACATTATATACTAAATTCCTAGTGTTCTTTCTAGAGAATTCCTAGTTTTTTTTTAGTTTATTTAAGTTTAAATGTTTATTTGGGTTTTTGGTTGGTTAGTGAATTGTAGGAGCTACCACATCTTGCAAGAATTTGAAATTGAGTTTCATGGTTTTAAAGGATGTTTTATGTTGATGGATAGATGACACATCCACGTTTGGGAGAAATCCGCATTAGTAGAAGAGTTGCCTTATGAACATTTACTAGGAAATTGATTTGCATAGTTGTAACTTTCTTACTCGCATCTAGTTATTTCAAAATTTGTATGCATACTTCAATTTGAACCAAATATAAATAAAATTTAACTTAGAAAATGAAATTCACCATAAAGGGTTAGCTAACATTATAGTAAATTGTCATCATCCATTTTACGCATCTTTTAGTGTTGAGGAAATCTTGCACGAGGAAAAAAAATAGGTGATTCCTAGTTTATTTAAGTTCATTAGTTTATTTGGTGGTTTTGGTTGATTAGTCAATTGAAGAAGAAGCCTTCACATTTTATCAAAATTTGACATAGATATTTTTAGTGAGAATGTTTGTTACTAATGAGTAGATGACACATCCACATTGAGAAGTATCATATTTTAAAAAAAATTGATTATTGATTATGGGGTTGCGTGTTATTCTACAAAGGGTTGAATCTATTATAGTTTATGTCCAAAGCTAAAATTTCAAATGATTGGATTTAAAATCAAAATTAGTCAATGTATCTCTATTTTGGGGGTCTCTAATGGGGAGCTCCCACTCCTAGAGCTTCCTTGCTCTCAACTAGACCTTCTCTTGGTCTTTCTTAGGGTCTCATTCACTACCCTAGCTAGAGGATCCTTATTTTATCCACTACCACACTAAGAGGTCTCCACCAAGTTCAAATCTTCACTAAACCTTCCACCATAGCCTTACACTTTCATGCCTTACTTTGGTCACCTATCCTTTCAAATGACTCTCCTTCTTGTGAGTTGGATTCCTAACTCCTTTCTAGTATCTTTCAACACTTCTTGATCCAATATTGAGGATCTTTCATCCAATTTCCAGTCGGGTTCAAGATTCTAGTCTTCTAGGCCTTGTAGCCTTTTTAGGCCTATTAGCCCTCGTAAACACTGAAAAGATAGATTTTCTCTCAAAATCCCTTAACACCCCTAGAATCTAAATACATATTCCTTCTTTTTTTTTTCCTAACCTTATATATTTTCTAGGTTTTAAGTTCCCACCTTGTCCATACAATGGACTTTCACCAAACCCCTACAATTGACTGTTTCTAGGGCATGAATACTGGTCTGGTTTCTTTACTTTCTTTAACAGATCTAATGAACTCCTATGAAATTATTGTCCCATAAAAATGTCTATATTACATTCCCCTACACTCCACCATTTATTGGCACACACCAATCACCTAGCAATCTCCATTGCCTCTATATTGTTCAGTTTCCTAGCCAGAATAACCAGTACTCGCCTAGGGCCTGAATGTTCTCTTCCTTCCCCAGCACACACACACTCCACACAATATATATACATATTATATACAATTATTTACTTTATTCCAATTTTTCATAGGACATTGGACCACGGGAATTCCAAGAAAAGCCATTATCTGCAATGACTGGTCCAAAACTAGACAACGAACTAGTGAAAACTAAAAGATTTTCAAAATGTTAACCAGTATGAACAAATGAATAAAATAATGCCAAAAATCCTAAGGAAATGAAACAAAAAACACTCTCAATGCATTAATTTAACTCATTCAATCCATTAAGGTACTGGATGATGGTTTTGTCTGCAAATACAGTGCAAAATCTTGTTTCATTACAATCAGTGCCTACAAAATGAATTCCAATTGTCAGTTTAGGGTTTGTTCCACCTTATATATCCTAGTCCCACATGTCTAGACCCTTATTTTGTAATTTGGGCACATTAAAAGCCGACTCCTAAATTCTAAGAAATGTTGTCATGACAACTTTGCAAAGTTGCAAAAGTTGTCATGACAACTTTGAAAACTTTTGTCAAAATGACAATATCTCGACTTCAATGGCCCAATTTGGTTTCAAAACTTACCAAATGGCCCTAAAAAACTTAAAATCATTAAAAATTTGAAAATCTCCCCATTTTGGGGGTTTTGGTCAACCCTTTGACCTTTTGGTTGACTTCTAAGGGTATAGACCCCTAGATGCAACTTGACTCCACAACTTGAAAACCCTAAACACTACTAACTCTAAATACACCTTAGACACACTTGGGACTTTATAACATAGTACTTATTCATTGGTGGTTGGCCAAACTAACCTACAAGCTACAATGACTAACAAGATCTTTCAAAGACCTTAGGGTGCTCCTGTACCATCCCCCCCTGCAAAAAACAAGTTAAGGTACCTGTGGTGTCAAGAAATCCTCACTGATTCCATGCTTTTTGAATTCACTCTCAACTATCCAAGTGGTTTCTACTTCCACTTCACTAGATGCTCCATTTTAGACTTTAAGCCTGGTCTTCTTCTTCACTCTTGAATCCAATATCTTTTTAGCTTATGGCTTGATCTAATCCAGAGTCTTGAATTCTCCCACATCCTTATCCACTTCAGAATTGTATTATACTTCATCCATTTTTGGCCCTTTATACTTTATCAAGTCCTTCACATTGAAGATTGGAGAAATTGACATCTCTTTGGGTAACTCCACTTTATAGGCATTGGGTCCATACTTGTCCAACACCTTGCAAGGCCCGATCCTCTTCATCTACAAATTACTAGGTATCCCCTTTTGTAGTATTTCCTTATTCAAAAACACCATTACTAGATCACCCACTTCAAATTGTAGATCTCTTCTTCCCTCATCTCTCTTGGCTTTTAGTTTCTGATTGGCCTCCATTAATGTCCTCCTAACATGTTCATGTACCTCTCTCATTGACTGAGATAAATCATCAAAATGGCCACTAATTCCTTCATAACCTTGTAAGTCTCTCAACTCAAGTATACCTCTAGGATGTAACCCATAAACAATCTCAAATGGGCTTTTACCAGTGGTCTGATTTGTGCTATCATTGTAGGAAAATTCTTCTTGAGGTATCACTTTCTCCCAACTTTGTCCATATTCTTTGGTCAAACATCTCAACAAATTTCCAAGTACCCTATTGATCACATTTGTCTGGAAATCCATTTGAGGATGATAAGCTGAGATATGTAACAAGTTGGTTCCTATCCTTCTCCAAAGTATCTTCCAGAAATATCCCATAAAATTCACATCTCTGTCTGCAACTATGCTTGTTGGCAAGCCATGTATCCTAACTATCTCTTTGAAGAAAAAATGGGAAATATGGATAGCATCATGTATTTTCTAGTATGGGACAAAATGGCTCATCTTTCTAAATCTGTCTACTACCACAAACACACTGTCTAAACCAATAGATGTCCTAGGTAGTCACACAACAAAATCCATACTGATGCAACCCCATGGTCTTCTTGGGATGGGAAATGGCTGATATAAGCTTTCATTTGATGAAGTTCCTTTGGCCTTTTGACACACCCCACACTGATCTACATATCTCATTATATCGCTCTACATTTTTGGCCACCAATAGAATCTTTCCACTAAGTCTAGTGTCTTGTTCAATAAAAAGTGTCCACTTAGACTCCCATTATGTTTTTCTTGTATAATTTTCTCCCTCATCGATCCCCTTGGCACACATAATTTTTTCCCTTTGAACAACAGTCCATTTTGAAGAGTGTATTCTTCATATTCACTATGAAAGTGATTTTCAAATTCCTTGCACACCTTGTAGACCACTGATAACTTTGCATCTCCTTCATATAAGTCCTTAAACCCTTCTATATACCCCTATATTCTACAAATAATTCTCCTGTATTGTAAGCATTCTCCTACTAAGGGCATCTACAACTTTATTTTGTACCCCCTTCTTATGCTTAATAGTAAAAGTGTATGACTACAAAAACTGCATCCATTAGATGTGCCTCAAACTAAGTTTGTCTTGAGTATTTATATAACTCAATGCTTGGTTATCTATAAAGACAACAAATTCTTTAGGCAATAATTAATGCCTCCATTTATTTAAGGCTTGAAAAAGAACATATAGGGTCATAGGAAGAGTACCTAGATTTTTCCTCATTCAATCTCTCACTAAAAAATGCCACAGGTCTGCCTTCTTGGCTTAAGACTGCCCCCACTGCTATGTTGCTGGCATCACATTCTGCTATGAAGGGTTTGCCAAAACTTGGTAACAACAATATAGGTTGAGTAGATACTTCCCTCTTTAATCTTTCAAACCCCTCATTAGGTTCTTTGGTCCACACAAATTTGGTTTTCAACCCTCCTTTTATGATCTCTAGGACTGGAACACAAATTTCACTAAATTTCCTAATAAACTTCCTATAGAATTGGGCTAACCCATGGAAGCTCCTAACTTTAGTCCTTGTCTTAGGAGTAGGCGTATTCAATATGGTCTCTGCTTTTTCCTTATCCATTTTTAAGTCACTTTGGGATACCACAAATCCTAGGTAGACCAGTTCTTCCTTCATGAACTCTCTTTTCAAAATTGATGGTGAGTTTTTCCTCCTGCAACCTTTTCAACACTAACTCCAAATATTTCATATGATCCTCCTTTTTCTTACTGAAAATGAGGATGTCATCTAAATATACAACTACAAACACACCTATATAGTCTTTCAAGACTTCATTCATCACCCTCATAAAAGTACTAGGGGCATTGGTAATCCCAAAGGGCATGACTAATCACTCATACAACCCCTCTGTAGTTTTAAAGGATGACTTCCACTCATCACCTTCTTTCATCCTAATTTTATATTACCCAATATTCAAATCAATTCTAGAAAAGAACTTAGCACCCCCCAAACAATCCATCAAATCTTCTATCCTAGGAATAGGAAATCTATTTCTAATAGTTATCCTATTTATTGCCCTAGAATCAGTACACATCCTCCACTTACCTCCCTTCTTAGGAGCCAACATCACTAGGATAACACATGGGTGTATGTTGTGTCTGATTAGCCCTTGGTCCAAAATTTTTTGTACTTGCCTAGCTATCTCGTTGTTTTTCTTCGGTGTCATTTTATATGTAGCCTTGTTTGGAAAAGATGCTCCTGGCACAAAGTCAATCTGATGACTTATCTCCCTCTTTGGTGGTAATGTAGCTGGTTTACCTTCACATATTATGTCTTTGAACTGTTCCAACAGTTGTTCCACTTCCTTTGGCATAGGTGCTTTCTTATGAGTCTCCTACTCCTTTGGCTTTAACATGATTGCATAGCCAGCTCCTTCTCCTTTCATATCCCTTAGGAATTATTTCCCACTCATCAATAGTGCACTAGAATCTATCTTCTCCAGTATGTCTTTTTCTATCAAAGACTGGATTGTAAAATTTACCCCATTTTTCTTGAAGGAGTACTTGTTCTCTTTCCCATTATGGGAAGCTTCCCTGTCATACTGCCATGGTCTTCTAAGGAATAGATGGAAAGAATCCATTGGAAACACATCACAAAGTATCTTGTCTTGATGCTTACCAATGGTGAATTCTACGCACACTTGCTCATTTACCAAGATGTTCTGGCCCTTGTTTAACCATGTAACTTTATAAGGACACACATGTGGAATCTTGGTGAGTTTCAACTTCTCTACTACCTCCTAAAAGATAACATTATCTATGGATCTTGAATCAATGATCACTTTACATACTTTCCCCAATATGTTGCACTTGACTCTAAAAAGATCCCTTCTCTACTTATGCTCATCTGTGGTGGGTGTCACGGTCAAAATTCTTCTCAATATGAGGCGTTCTCCTTTCCCTGAATCTAGACTTACCTCTAATTGCTTAGAACAATCTTCCTATTGGACATAGGCTATCTTACTCTCTCCTTGTGAAGTTGAAGGGTTTGTCAAGAAACCTATATGTAGGGTGTCCAATCTTACCATAGTTGTAGCATTTCATGGAAGAAAAGTGAGAACTTCTTCCAAACCCCCTGATCTTCATCTTCCACTGTTATAAGAACTTCTTCCTCTATTGTATCCACCCCTATTTCCTGACTCCAGTCCTTGCTCTGTATATATAGAGTCACCTTGACTTATATTGTCATTACCCCTTCCACTTGTGCCTCCTCTATGGCCACCTCTATTGTCTCTACCCTTCCTCTCCCTCTTGAGTTAGAGTCTTTCTTCTTCCTAAGTTTCTCTTCCACTTTCAAAGCCATTTAGAAATAAATATGAATGGAAGTTAGGGTAAAGAAACTGAGTTCTTCTTGTATATTCTACTTTAATCCATTAAGGTACCAAGCAACCTTGATTCTCTTTGTCTCATGTATTCTTGATCTAAGACAAAGCTTATGGAACTCTTCAGTATATGATGGCACATCTAGGTCATTTTTCCTTAGATTTTGTCTCTTCTTGTGTAATTGAATGTCATAGTCTTCTAGAAGGTAATTCTCCTTCACTTTTTCCACCATTTATTTCCAATTTTCTATTAGTTGCTTTCCCTCTTTCTCCCTTTCTTCTTACAGAAACTTTCACCATGTGAGTGCTTATCCTCTTAGCCTAGACTTGGATATCTTCACCTTTTGTGCTTCTATGATTCCATCACATTCCAAGTGGTTTTCCATACCTTCGATCCATTCCATCACCATCTCTACATCCATCTTACCAGAGAAATTTGGAATGCCTTCTAGAGCCTTTCCACTCAATTCTTTGAGTGCCTTGAGAAATGGTTCTTCGGGTAGAGGAGGGTCAGGCTCTTGGTTTATTTCATCCTCTTTTGGTTTCTTCCCTTTATCTTTGTCTTCACTCATCTACTCCTTCATCTTGTTGTCTGTCTCTACAACCTCTGCGATATTTATATTCATTTCTTCCATTGCTTCTTCAAGAATTATATTCTTGTCTTTCTGCTCATATAAGTCCCTTGCCAATTTGGCATTAGTCACCATGATGTTCTCACCTATGGATTCACTCCTCTCTAACATACACCAATAAACCCCCAAGCCTTTCAATGGCTCTGATGCCAATTTAATGGGGAGATCCCACTCCTAGAGCTTCCTTGATCTCTCCTAGACCTTCTCTTGGTCTTTCTTAGGGTCTCATTCACTACCCTAACTAAAGGATCCTTATCTGATCCACTACAACACTAGGAGCTCTCCACCAAGTTCAATTCTTCACTAAACCTTCCACAATAGCCTTACACTTTCATGGCTTACTTTGGTCATCTATCCTTCCAACTGACTCTCCTTCTTGTGAGTTGGATTCCTGACTCCTTTCTAGTCTCTTTCAACACTTCTTGATCCAATCTTGAGGATCTTTCATCCAATTTCCAGCCAAGTTCAAGATTCTAGTCTTCTAGGCCTTGTAGCCTTTTAGGCCTATTAGCCCTCCTAAACACTGTAAAGATGGATTTTATCTCAAAATTCCTTAACATCTCTGGAATCTACATACATATTCCTTGTGGGTTTTTCCTAACCTTAGATATTTTCTAGGTTTTAAGTTCCCACCTTGTCCGTACAATGGACTTTCACCAAACCCCTAAAATTTAGGGTTTCTATGGCATGAATACTGGTCTGGTTTCTTTAGTTTCTTTAAATGATCTAATGAAATCCTATGAACTTATCCTTGCATCAACATGTTTGTATTTTATTCCCCTACACTCCTCCACCCTTAATTGGCACACACCATTCACCTAGCAATCTACATTGCCTCTGTACAGTTAGGTTTCCCTAGCCACAACAACCAATACTCACCTAGGGCCTGAATGTTCTCTTTCTTCCCCTACACACACACACTCCACACACTATATATAAATAGTATATACAAGTCTTTAATTTATTCCAAGTGTTCATAGATCTTTGGACAACGAAAATGCCAAGAAAAGCCATCATCTACATGACTGGTCCAAAACTAGACAGCAAACTAGTGAAAACTAAAAGATTTTCAAAATGTTAACCAGTATGATCAAATGAATAAACTAATGCCACAGAGCCTAAGGAAATGACACACAAAACACTCTTAAAGCATTAATTTAGCCCATTCAGTCCATTAAGGTACTGGATGATGGTTTTGTCTACAAATACAGTGCAAAATCTTGTTTCATTACAATCAGTCCCTACAAAATGAATTCCAACTGTCACTCTAGGGTTTGTTTCACCTTATATATCCTAGTCCCATATGTATGGATCCTCATGTTAGGATTTGGGCATATTTGAAGCTGATTCCTAAAAACTAGGAAATGTTGTCATGACAACTTTGCAAAATTACAAAAGTTGTCATGACAACTTTGACAACTTTTGTCAAAATGAAATTCTCTCAACTTCAATGGCCCAATTTGGTTTCAAAACTTACCAAATGGCCCTAAAACACTTAAAAAATTAAAAACTCTAAAATATCCCCACTTTCAGGGTTTTGATCAACCCTTTGACCTTTTGGTTGACTTCTAAGGGTATAGACCCCTAGATGCAGCTTGACTCCACAACTTGCAAACCCTAAACACTACTATCCTTAAGGACACCTTAGACACACCTAGGACTTTATAACATAGTCCTTATTCATTGGTGGTTGGCCAAACTAACCCACAAGCCAAACTGACTCACAAGATCTTTCAAAGAACTTAGGGTGCTCCTACACCAGTCTCGTTGTGCTAGATTTGATTTTATTTTACGAAGGAATGCACTAGTTGAACCTAGATTTTTCATTTTCATTAATATTGTCATACTCCCAATTTATAAGACTTTTGTATTTCCCTATGATTATGTTGGTTAAGTTTTCAAGATGATAACCTAAGGGAAGATTGGATTGTATTTCTATGAGTTGTATAAGGATGTTATCATTGGTATTGAAAATTAATTAACATATTTGGCTTATTTAAAATTAGCCTATCTTCAATCAAATTTATGGATTAATGTGACCTTAGATAAACCAAATAAATAATTCAAACTTAAAAGAATGTTGCCTAAACCTGATGTTGTTGTGCCCAAATTCTCAAAATCATCGTCTTATATTTATAATTCTCAAGATTTATTTTATGATTGTGGTCAAGCTATCTAGAACAACATAGTCAGGTTTAAACAATGCACTCTAAGGTTTAACTTATTTAGGTTATTCATCTAATAACACATTATCTTTTTTATTTAATATAATTTTTCAATGAACCTGTTAAATAAATCAATGATTTTATACTCCTTGAATAGCATAGGTTGCTATTATATGTATATTACTATCTTTCCCCTTCTATGAAACTAGTAAAAACGTGAATTCAACAAAATCGATGGTATCTAAAGAAAGAATTCAAGATAGATGAAATGGAAATAGGGTGATCCCAAATTAGTGTGTCACAATTTTTTAAAATGAAGAAAAAGTGAGCACATGAAAATTTCACATACTCAATGCCTTTGACCAAAGTAACCTTAGCACTTCAATCGAAGGTGGTGATGTGAGGCACTTTGATCAAAGTC
This sequence comes from Thuja plicata, assembly GCA_018584345.1. Classification (NCBI taxonomy): domain Eukaryota; kingdom Viridiplantae; phylum Streptophyta; class Pinopsida; order Cupressales; family Cupressaceae; genus Thuja; species Thuja plicata. The sequence goes on from MU226020.1 coordinate 2,131,011, forward strand.
GGTGAGATGGGGTCTTCAAATGAATACGTACTTCAATCGAAGTCATTTTAAACTAAATTTTTGGGAGTGATTTATAAACCCAATGTGACATTTATTTTGTCACTTTCATTATTGCTCTGGGCTCCACACAAAACACTTCTAGTGAACACCCTTGGTTGAGGAGACAACTTTCAGTGATGATCTTACTATTTCACTCCAATGATTGACACTACTTGATACCACGTGCACTAAATTTTTTAATCTTTTGATTAGAATTTAAATTTATGCTTGTATATGTTTTTAAATTTTTGTAGTTTTTAATTGTTGTTTTATTAGACATATAAAATAAGATTAGAAGATTTAGATAATCATTAGAAAATTGTAAAAAAACTTTAGAAAACTTTTAAAAATTAAGAAATTCATTAGAAGAACCTTAGAAAACCTTAAAATTAATTTATACATGTATATTTTTGTAGTTTTAAATTATTTTACTATTATTATTTTTACAAAACTTGAGAAAAAACTTAGAAAATCCTTAGAAAAAAATTAGAAAATTTTAATAAAACCATATCTCTCTCTCTCTCTCTCTCTCTCTCTAAATATGTAAAAGTGTACATATGTAAATTTTAATATTGTTTATACTTAATGTCATGCTTTTATATAAAATTTGTTTGCATAACACATTGAAAACTTACATAATTTATAACATTTAACATGTTACCCCTAGATGGACCATCCTAAGCCTGTCACACAACCTCATGAGGCTAATGTACTTGATATCATTGTCATTTTTCACTACACTAATAGTAAGATCGTGATATTGATAGCTACTATACAGACATTTGATGACGTGTATAAGGATATTGGCACCATTGTTTTATCTATTTTAGAATGACTAAAAGATCGCTTGAGATCGTATTTTTCATATACCCCTCAGATTGTTTTTGATATTTTTCAGAGATTGAGAGCCAAGATTCCAAGTTATGTGACCTTCGACATGGTCCAGCATCGCGTCTCGAAGGGTATCATCAAACATGAGGGTTTTCAATGATGGGAATGCCAAGGTGAAGGCCTAGCACATCACTTGATGTGCTTATCCATACATAGTAGCAGTTATATACTCACATTTCCTTGTGATACATGGTTGTTATCTGAATAATGACCAAATTCCTTTATATTTTGCACACCTCAGTTTTAAGTTTAGGTATGTTTGGGCCTCAACGTTAACTACCTTGATATCCCCACTTATTTTAGTCAGGGGCATAGTGGAGTTACAGACTGGGACTAGAACTGTAGGGGTGATCGACCCGTTCCAACTCCTAGACAGTTGGTTGGCCATAGATTTTCTACCATTACACCATATATGGAACCCACTATAGACAGAGTAGTCATTTCTTCCAAGAAGGAAGAAATAGACACGATTGGTGATATTGCATCGATAGCTCTAGTACTAGTTCATCAAATATGCTAGTCAAATATATTTTGAGTTGATCGGACGAGTGATCACGAGCACCTCTAGGGGCATAATCTAGTGTAGGGATCAATTTTGAGACATACAAAGTTGTTGGCCTCCCGATGCCACAAGAGTTAGGAGATCTCTCGGGAGCTAGGCACTAGGTTCAGATGTCGTATGATTTTCTTGAGGACCTTCTACATGCATATTAATTTATTACATCGTCATTAGATACCAATAGAGGGTGATAGAGATTTAATTAGACAGGTGCAACTTGCAGTGGTACTCAGCCAGTCCACGCTGGGTCACTCGCATCACTGTATGAAACATTACCAATCTACTTGAATCACTCTGTATTTATATAGGAGGAGAGTATCCTATACAAGATGACCAATTTCCTATTACATTTGAGGGTCTGAAGACATTTAAGGAGCATCTGTAGGGATTAATTCAGAGCATGTCTGTAGACGAAATTCAGTCGATGCAACACCTTCTAGTGCGGAGGTGAGTTTTAAATACTTAAACATGTGTATATGTATTCATATATTTATATATGCACCCGCGTACATGTATACGTACACAATGTTTTAATGTTTACTTTACTCAAGAGGAAGTTTACATGATGACCTAGCTTAGGATTACATCCATTTAGACATACCATTTTTTCTTTTATATGTAGACTTTCATAGATCCATGTTTGGACATCATTGATTGTACTAGACCTATACATTTCATCATTATATATTTGACATGTATGTTTATGATTTGACAGTTATTTATACTCTAGACCTAGACATAGATGATTCATATGTTTATGGTTGAAATGTCTATCTATACATGCTTATTTATATATATTTTTTATATTTGATATAATGTTCATTAAAAGGTTGCTAGATCTATGTTAATACACATGTTTATTTTTATGTTTATCTAGATTTTCTTACATGTGATTTTACTTGTATATACTAATATGATGTTTAACTAGGTGTATTACATGCATAACTTAAATTATGATTGACATGTGTTCTTATGATGTTTTACATGTGTTTATTTCTATATATGATGTTTATATAGATGTTTTAAATGTATTTATGATGCTTGACATGTGTGTTTATGATTTTTATTGAATTACCATGTATAACTTATATCTCTAGATTAAATCTATTTATATGTGTTTCAATATCTTTAGGTTAGAATCAATACATCAATTAGTCAATTTCACATACTTTATGTAAAAAAAGACCACTTTAATGTACAATGTAAGGTCAATTAGTACATGTCAATTTGAATCAATAAATAACTTATATATTTAAGGTCATTTAATCAATAAATAATCTAGTATTTAATACATAATATTAAGACAATTTAATATTAAATGTAAATTTAATAACATATCTTCAAAAAAGMAACACAWCTTTAATATATATAACAAGATCTAGATACAAATCAATGAGATACATCGTACATGAATCATATTTGAATACAAATATCATTAATAGTGATCCTTACAATCATCCAAACAATCACCACAAATATATAATCTATCACATGTCATCAAAATCAAGTCCTACACCATCAAAACGTGATATTTATAGTCCATCACAACAATCAATGTCCTAAGAACTTTCAACCGCAAATATAGAAAAGGAAACATGTCTACATTCGGGTATTACATCATTATTCAAACCACTTCAAGTGGTTCATCCCACTCTTGGAGAACATGCAATATTTTTTCTAGGTGGCTATATTGATAGATTATATTGTCAAGTTTATAATCAACAAAGTGAATCCCGTGTTGGACTATTTGGACTTGCTTGAAATGTGTTCCTTGCAAAACAACTGAACCTGCACCAAAGATTTTAACAACATTCAATATACTTTTTTATATATTATATATCATTTACAAATATTATGCTCATTCAAGCATTACAAACTTTTTATTCAACCATCAAACTAGGACAAATATGAGCTCCTTACGAGCATCCACACTAGAAACAATGAATGGAAGACCAAGAGTCACAACTTATAAATCCACCTTTTACAACGAGACAAATACAACCAATGGAAGACCAAGAGTGACAAATTATAATCTTGAGATTTGAACCAGGTCTCCACAATGAGAACTCATTGCTTCAACCAACTAAGCTAAACCCCTTAGACATATTCAAAACACTTTTGAATTGACCACACACACACACACACACACATATATATATATATGAACTTTATATATCTTTCTTTATATTTATATATTTATATATATATATGTATATATATTTGTATGTTTGTATATATATATGTATGTATGTATGTATGTATATATGTGTTTGTATATATATGTTTGCATATATATATGTTTGTATGTTTGTATATATATGTATGTATGTGTTGACGGGGTTTTGCTGACCGAGTCCGCCAACAGTCATAAGTTGTCACCGGGTTCCGGGGATACTGGCCAACTCTGCCTGTAAAGGCTGTCTGGGGAAATTATATTCTCTGGGCCTTCAAGCACCTGGGTGTCGGGTCATGACGGCGCGGGGCTCGGTTGGGAGAAGTGACTATTTTTCGAGGAGGGATAGCTGGTTTCTTCAACTCATTTTCTCCGAAAATTCAATAAAGTAAGGTTTCCCCTAGCATTCTACACTTACCAAATAAAATGAAAAAGATCCTACAGGGTTAGAAACATCTCATCTAACTACAGTCATGTTTAAACATCCAGAACATCAATAATACTTTGATAGACTACACTAAATACCAAAGAAATACATAACCATCAGTTAGAACATCATCAGTAGCAAGGAAAAAGAGGTCGTTAATCTACTTTAACATATCAGAGTAGAAGACATAAAGAACATAAAGCATGAAATACCATTAACTCAGAAGTAGGAATGCCAACAACATCATTGAAAAGAATTCTTCCTTCTTCATTAACATTTCTTCCAGTGAGCACTGGTGCGTGATACAATGGTGGCTCTAGGGGAGCATCTAACTATTGAGAATAGAACAATGGAGCATTGAGCTCTACAACTAAAATGAGAAATCACTTTGCTATTGCTATGGACAAAAAAATCATCAATTTCGTTGGCCCTTGAAAATGGGTCGATTTGGCTATTTATGTGACTCTTCTAACCCTAACCCTATTTTACATCAGGTTTCAATAAAATATAATATCTGGGGGCCGGTACTACCTTCGCCACCCTACAAAAGACCTTGAGATGGAATAGGTCTGCCATGTCAAAAGAATAAGATAAGAATATACATCAGAAGAATTGGCCTCGAGAAGAGAGCCAGGAAGGAGAAAGAAGAACAGTAGGTCCCCCAGGGATCGAGGCTACATGCCTCATAAATGGGAAATGTAGCACCTTGTCTCCAATGTGCCAAGTGTACCTCTGAGAAGCACCTCGAGAAGACCATCCTATCAGAAAACTAACTGCTGAGTCGATGCCCCCTTGATGTAGCCAACCACCCTCTGACAGCTTTTATTAACCGCTTCTGAAAGTGACCGGTCAGCCTCAAGGATTGGGACACGAATCACTTTGAAAGAATACAAAATTTTGGATCTGGGACTCCAGGATCTGGGAACTTACATCCCCAAAAGAATAAAGAATACCCAACGCTTGAGTTTTCCCCGGCCTCCAAAGAAAGCTCAAGGTTGCTTATTATCGTTGAAAGCCTGGAGGAGGTGGGAAATACCATCTTTGTCTATCTCCTTCAGGCTTGCCCTTCGGTATTCGGCAACTTCAACTTGTTCCCCTAGGTCTGAAACATTTTCTTTAAATTCATCTGCCATTCATGCCGTGTCATGACCACTAAGTATCATGCGGGTTAACTTTTCCATCTGGGCCCCATCTATCCCCTCCGGGGATTGATACCAGGACTTCTTTATTTCATCAAAACTCCCCAAAACTGAATCTTTGGGGGTACATGTATTTGTGCTAAGGGGATCAGCCCCTGAAGTCTTTATCATAAAAGACTTGTATGAATTGGAAGAATATTTTATAGCATTTACCTTATCTTGTAAGGACCCTACCAGTTTCTTGATTACCTCCAATGTGAGGTCAAGTCTGGAGTGCTGGGTTCTCACGAAATCAAATGATTCATCACCCAGAATTCTGGATTCAGAAATCATATCTTCTCCTAGGGTAAGGAATTCTTTGAGCTCCACCTTCCATGCGTGGTAATTCTCGGCATCACCCTCCCATAGTTCAATAAGAATTTCTGCCTGGTGAATAACCTGTCAGGCCGTGTATAGATCTGGGAGGCTGGACAACAGGAATTGCCGGGTGTTTCCTATCTACAGGGCGACCCACTCGTCCAGTGCCTGAGCTTTCTTCTTCATTACTCTTCAGGAGTCTATGTCACTCTGCGGTATATATTCTGAGGTGGAGGCCTCTAGAGGAGCGACATTGATGGGTTGAGCCAGCTCAGTGAGCAACCCTATAAGGTTTGCATTCTTTTCCTTTTCATCTTTGAGCCTCTGGGCCTCTTTCTCATATTGGGTTTCCACTGCCCTTGCTACCTCCTTCAGCAAGTCTACCTCACCTTGCTTTCCCCTTTTACCTAGTGATACCTCTGTAACATTATAGTCTCCGGGGTCTGCAGTTGCTTCATCAGCGTCTGGGGGAGGTGTTGCCACAACTGCAACTGTTTCTCCGCCCGGCCCAGTTTGAAGGGTATGAACTGTCTAGGCTTTCTTGGCCTTTGGAGGGGCCTGAACTTGGGACATCATTTCAACCAGGGAGAGAGGAGTCATTGGAGTATATTGAGCTTTTCTTTTCCTGCTTCTATCAGCCATTGAGGTGGTAGGGGTGGCCTTCCTGCCAGAATTTGTTCTCTTGATTCTTCCCTAGTGTCCTGTGGTTGTTTCTCTTCAGTGGCGTGAACCTCATCCATTCCTCTCCTTGCCTCAACTTCTTCTGCAGCAACATTCTCTTCAATCTCCATCTCCTCAGCCTTGTCCTCTATGTCCATTACTTTGTTGAGACTCTGGTAGACTTCCTTGGGGATTTCTTCTTCAAGTTGTTCCTATTTCTCTTCTTCTACTGGTTGCTCTTCTTCTACCACCGGGGCTTCTTCTTCTGGCAGTAGGGGAGGTGTTGGGCCGAGATTTAGAGTTTGGGCCACTGTGATCACCTACCCAAAGGTTGCTCCCAGGAGTGGCCTTGGGCACTTGGTGGCTGGGGTTATGGTTATTTCTGAAGGTCTGTTCCCCCAGTAGATGCCATTTGTTCGCCTTGCTTTTGTTGGTCCACTCCCGGACCTTGCATTGCTTGAGCCCTAGAGATAATCTCTAGTTCTGGCTCCTTTTCTTCTGCCTACTGCTCTTGTCCTTGTGTAGGCTCTTGTTCAAGATCTTCTTGCACTGCACCTTCTTATTCTGCCCCTGGGACCTCTGTCTCCACTTGGGTATTGTCCCCTTGCAGATTTCTGAACTCGTCGGTTGCAAATACATCAAATTCTTCCTACGGAGGGGGACTGGCTGGGACCTTTGCAGACTCTATTTCCTTCTCCAGTTATGGGGAACTAGAAGAAAGGATCTCTACTTGGGGTCGGGATGCTTCCGGCTCCGGCTCTACCTTGGGCTTTTTGCTGAGCTTCTTCTTTTTCTGGGTAACCAGAGGTGGCCCCGCATCTCTTATTGCCGCCACCTCCAGGGGATCCACCCCTGTTACCTTCACCATTAAGGCTACTAATGATGGGGAGGAGGAGGGACAAACCGGGCTGGTCATGAGTGGTGGAGTGGCCAGCTGCGTTATTAACTTCTCTCTCATATGCTGGGAGGCTGCCACTAATTGTTTTATTTGCTCTGTGATGGGGAATTCTTATGCAGGAGGGGTCGTGTCTATTCCCTTTCCTTTGTCTGCACTCTGCGAAGAAGCCCTGGCCCCCAGATTTATTTTTAGTACCAGCGGTGGAGTTAATTTTGGTGTCGACTGGGCTGCTCGGCGGGTACTTTTGGGGCACGCCTTCTTAAAATAGGCGTGGCTTCACTCGACCACCTCTCAAGTGAAGTATTCAATAGTGGGCCCTTCTTGGGTGGCCCAGTTCACTGGTGGAAGGGCCTTTGTATCGATCCCCTTTGCCTTGTATTGGGGGTCTATAGTGGGGGCGGCATCTGAGAAATCTGTCAGGAATCTCCAGAGCTTCAAATTCTGCATCATGCTGACTGTCATTCTGACATAGTGCCTACTCCGCACCTCCACATCATCTTGGTAGTCTGTCCAGAAGTCCTCCATGTGTATATGATGGGGCTCTGAAGCCCAGGGCATTGCCGTTGCAATCCTACCATGCGGATCAAAAAAATTTCGCGCCAGCTAAAATTCCTACAGGTTGTAACTTTTCAGCTCATTATCTGCCTCCTTTGCGATGGCCAGACTGCATGTGTAGTTCCCACAGGTGATTGGGAATGGAATGTTGGAGATCTTTTTGAGGGCAAAGAAGGCATGTACCTCCATTATTTTCCTGCAATACTCCAATAGCATGATCTTGTCCCCACAATGTTTTGGCAACAAGTAGGGTTTCTCAGAGAAGTCGGTGACCCTAATGTATGTGTGCTATTGGAATTGAATATAGTAATGTCCACAACTATGGACCAAATTCATCACCTCAGAAGACAGGTGGTATCCGGCGTCCCGGGTGGGTGTAAGCAGGTGGTAATAAATGAACATGTCATTTACCCAATAAAAATTGGGGAAGCTGGCCTCCCATTGAACTTGTGGGAAATGGTCCCACGGTGCCTTTTATCCCAGGCCAATCCTGAGTACATTGTCTATAAGTAGGCCGTGGTCATGGGGCCTCTACTGTGCTAGGGCCTAGAAAACATAGGAAGACATATAAAATTTCTTCTTCTGATTTAGCTGCTGGAACTGCGAGTCGACATGGTTGGAGATTATTGTCGCCTAGTCAAAGTATCCTCCCTTGGTGGAGATACCGAGGAGGAATTAGTACATCCATCGAGAAAACTCTTGGACGGAGGGCTGCCCAAAGACCTGGGCCGATGCTATCATCCCCATCTGGATGCTCTCCTTGAATTAAGAGTAGGGAATCCCTATATTCATTCTTTTTGGGTCTCTCATTGGGGCCTTGAGCCAATGGGTATTCATGTATACTCGGGAAGCATCCTCCAATTGTGTAAACTAGGTCAAGGCATCAGTCCTTGAAACCACTAAGGCCTTGTCGAATTGTGGGATTCCCAGGCTTGCCTGGAATGTGACTGGGTCAAGGGACACCAGAGGAGTGGGGTATCCCGTAGGTTCTGCGGCCGCAAGCATAATGGCCCAGACAGAAGAATTGTAGTTGGTTTCTAGTGTTAGGATAAGCTCCAGAGATTACATGGAGCACGACAAGAAAGCTTCCTGGAGGATTCCATAGTTCCCGATGTTCGTTGCTAATTGATCTCCAGCCTGTCGCTGGATGTGCATTATTTTTACCAAGGCCTGCATCTCCGGCCATGTTTCGATGCTGGTGTCAGTTATCAGCTTGACCTTAGACTCAATCTTTGAGCCCATGATGATGTTATCTTGCATGAATTTCATTGTCAGAGGCATCTTCTCCAAGGCCTTCTCAATCTTAGACTTTACTGCAGCCCTGGTTTCTACTGCGGAAGGTAGCTCTGGACTTCCAGGTGGAGAATATGCAGATGCTTTAGACATGTTTGAAAAAATAAACTTCGGGAACCTTCGAGACAAAGTGACCGTCAGAACACATTTATCAAAATAATTATTTCGGGGTCCCGAGATCTTACCACCGTGATGCTTGATTTCCTGAAAAGTTTGTTTCATGCAAAGATAACTGAAAAGCAAAACACATCATAGACTTAAGATCTTATTAAACATTCGGGTCCAGGGATTTTATCACACTTGGTAAAGACACAGGATGGATGATGGTAGGAGACCTAAATGCTAGAGAAATGACCGTTGGTGGGGACGTGTAAAAAGGCAAGTCATCAAGCCCACGTGGGCGCCATGTGCGTAGGTATTAAATACAAGTTATGGCGATGACGGTGGAGCCAACTGTTTGAACACGTGAAAAGTGAAGGCCACGTGGCTAGAATTGATTGTGCGCATGGTACATAAATGAGGTTCTATCATACTTCATGGAGGAGAGAGAAAACCACCTATTTGAAACTGGCCGAGAGCCAAGTTTCAATCAGGTGTTTTTCTGCCCTGAAGCGAGCGCATGGGCGGAAAACCAGAAACAAGGGTGACTCGACTAGCTTGTCAAGCCACCCAGAAGGATATACATGAGGGCTAAAGGATATACACATAGAAATGGGGAGATACACAGAGACTATACATAAATATGCACACATATACACAAAATATACAATGTAGAATGACACCCACAGGAAAACCAGACGAGACAGAGACATATATATAGCTATTTACCTATTTTACAAATGAACCACTTTTGCACAGAGGGTGGACAACCCTCTAGCAGAGCCGCCCCAGCAACGGGTGACAAAACTAGAAAATAGAAAATGAACGAAATGGATGACAAAGCGAACAAGACAAGAGAAACCAAACAAAAACAAAAAGAAACCAGAGAGGCAAGAACGGAAAGACCAACCTGAGAATGTAGAAGGTGAAGGAAAGGAAGGAGTTACCGTGGGAGCTCTACAACAGCTTGAGTTGTCAAACGGTCAGAATGACCACCACGAGGCACTCGCAACTGCCTGAAAGTGACTAGAAATGTTAAGCGTTGATTATCATAAACTCTCTGTAAATGCTCTGTTAATTGCTTTGAAATCATTCTGTTAATCGCTCTAAGTGCTTGGAATTTTTAATCATGGTAAATGTGAAAGTGACAGATAATTTCTATTTATACCCATGGTAAAAAGGTAATCCTCCTCCTTCCGGCAATCTCCGGACAAGCAAACCTCCAGACTCCAGGCATGGGGATTCCCCACGATGATATCCTTCAGAACATCATGGCGAAGAATCCCAGAGTCTGAAATCCGGTTCCCAATAAAGGACAACCTCCGGGACCGGAGTCCTGGAGGCAAAAACCAAATGAACAAAACACCACACTGGGGGAGAAAACCTCAGAGAAAGAAAAATAAAAAAGGGAAAGGAAGACAAGGCAAAGCCGTAAGCAAAAAAAAACAAAAAAAGGGGGACCCAACATTTTGCACACAAAATGTAGGGACAGGGATGCAGGGCATAACAAATGGTGACTATCTGGGACAAATTCCATAGCGCATTTGAGAACTAGATAATCTTTGGTTAGCAAAACTGGAACAAGCCGCTTCTCGAATTGTCTGACAGGCAAAGAGAAACATATCTGAGAGTATCCAACCACATGGGAATTAATCCGTAGCCCTTCATCAGTGGTGTCGTGTGTGCTTTGGAAGGAAATCAAGCTGATGAACTCTGGGAGGAATACAGAAGAGGTACTAATTACGTTGAACTAGTCATCAATTTGCTTGCTTCCCCTGGAGACTAGAGTTTCATCCTGCTTTTCCTCTTTTGTTATTTTTCTTGTTTCTAGGTGGGGAAGGTGATATTTATTTCACCATTAAGCTTAAGCTTAGCTAATTTTAATGGTGCTACTTCTTTCACCTATCCACCTGCACTTAGATGTTTGAAGAGGGGATGAAGCTCTAGACCTGGAAAGAATTCTTTAAAGTTTCAGACCTAGGTCAACCAATTAGTATAGTCGATCTACCCTCGGTGTGTCTGATCACTTGTTCCTCATGTTACTTATGTTCACCGATTTCCAGACTCCCAGAAACAATGTCTGATGGAGATCACTCAAAATGTGCCATAACCTGGAAAACAACCCCAGAGACCAGGCCAACTCTATCATGCTAAAGATAGATTCTAAAGTTCACCATGCCGTAGACATTGCACCGGAAACTAGAGTTATGCGAAGCATTCCAATTCCTACAAGATGAAATGAAACACCGGGACTCGAAAACAAAACCAAAAGTGAAAACAAAAACAACAAAAGAGGACTGCCCCAGAGGACATCTGACAAAGATATTTACAAGATAGGGTGCCTCGCAGTGAGGCACCTAGAGGAAATATTTACAAGCGAGAGGCTTTTTACATATAATACAACTTCGGACAAACTTACCCTACTCGAAGTAGTGTTTGAGAAACTTTCTATTAACGGGCAATGCGACAGGTTCCCCAGTCAGGGTATTGAGGTGGTAAGTATTTTCCCCACATATTTCTAAGATTAAGTATGGTCCGAGCTAGAGCCGTTAGAACTTGGTATGCTTTCCTTTCTTCTCCTGGGCCTTGTCCCACAACAGGACCAGATCTGAGATCTGAAAAGCCTTATATGGGTTCTCCTGTCAAACTATTGTTTTACCACTACTTGATGACATGCGAAATGTTCAAGAGCTGTGTCTCACTGTTCTTCCATCCGCACTAGATTTAAGAGTCGAACCTCCATGATGTTGTCTCTGTTGCTAAATTCCTGCATAAACTATAAAACTGGGATCCATAAGTTGACTGAGAATACAGGGTTCTGACCATAAACCAGATGGAATGGGGATGTTCCCAGAGCGGCCTTAATACGAATGTGATCCACCCAGAGGGCGAATTTCAAATTTTGATGCCAATCCCAATGATTCTGTTCTAACAGGTGTTTGATCACTTCAAGTATATTTTTGTTTGTTGATTCAGCAATGCCATTTTCCTGGGAATAATAGTTGGTAGAGAAATTCAGGGTGATCTTTTGATTGTAGGTCCACTCGAGTAACTACGCAGAAGAAAATGCTGGACCATTGTCACATACCAAAGCAAAGGGCATTCCAAACCTTGTGATGATGTTTTCTTCCAAGAATTTGATGACTACGTCTGCCGTGTTATTTTTGCAAGGTATAGCCTCAGACCACCGAGTGCCGTAATCAGTAGCAGTTAGAATGTATCAGTGATTGGTAGATGATTTGGGGTTGATTTCCCCAATAAAGTCAAATGCCCACTGGGTGAAGGGTCTAGCCTTGTAGACTGGTTGTAAAGGCATAGCTGGGTTACACTCACGATGTGCTGTGGTTTGGAAAGTATGGCATTTCCTAACATGATCATAAACATCCTTGAATATACAGGGCCAATAATATCTAGCCTGAAGGATCTGATGGGTAGTGGCATCGACTAAGCCATGCCCAGTTCCAAACTGTCCATGAAATTCATCAATCACTTTCGCAGCTTGGTCTTTGTCAATGCACTGGAGGTATACTCCCTCATAGTTTTGGCGGTAGAGTGCAGATTTTTTGATCATGAAGTGTGTGCTTTTCATCCACAGGGCATGACATTTGTGGGGATTTAATCCCTTTTGACATTTATTGTTTAGTAGCAAGTATACCAAATCAGTATACCATGGGTCTTGAGTAATGGACTCCACCGTGTAATTCTAACATTCTATGTGGGGAGTCTCTTCTGCCATTGCTCGACTTAGCCCCTGGCCTCAGACTATCTTCATGGGCTACATTTCTAAGTCATATTCCTAGAGGATGGCCATCCATTTCCCCCGTCTCTCGCCCAATATGCTCTGCATCAGCAGAGACTTGACCGCTTGGTCCGGAATGATAGCGTGTACTTTGCTCCAGAGAATATAATGCCAGAATTTCTTCACGATGTGAACTAGAGAAAAGGCCTACTTTTCTAGTGATGAATATCAGACTTTGGCATTCTTGAAGGGGGAGCTCATGAAAACTATTGGTCGTTCTTCCCCTTCAACCTTTTGGGTCAACACTGCCGCGGCAGAATGCGACGAAGCAAAAGAATAAATGTAAAATAGAAGGGAATAGTACAGACTAGCCAAGATGGGTGCTTCCATTATTGTCTATTTGATCTAGGAAAATGCCTGCTTTGCTTCAGGACTCCACTCAATCTTGGTATCCTTCTTCATCATCTAGTTGAGCGGTTTGACTATTTTTGCAAATCCCATGATGAACCGTCAGACAAAGTTGATCTTTCCGAAGAAGGATCGCATCTCTTTCTTGCTGTCAAGCATTTGTAAATTTAGCAATGCTTTGAATCTATCAAGATCTATGGATATACCCTTCTCAGAGACAATATTCTTGAGCAACTTCCCCTCGGTGACCCTGAATATGCACTTCTTGGGGTTGAGGGATATTCCATACCGGCAACACCTCTCACAAATTTGGGCGAGATGGGTGGAATGGTCACGCCTTTCCTAGGAAAAGATGGTCAAATCATCCATGTAGATGATTATGCACTGGTTCACAAGGCCCTCGAATGCAATGTCCATGGCCTTCTGAAATGTAGCCCCTGCATTGATCAGAGCAAAGGGCATTCTCTTATACGTAAACATTCTCCACTTGGTGGTAAACGTTGTTTTCTCTCTGTCTTCATACTTGACCATAACCTGGTTGTATCCTAAATATCCATCCAAGAAGAACATCATCTGGGATCCATTCACTACCTGCAACACCTCATCCAATGAAGGGAGAAGGTGATTATCTTTCTTAGATGCCTTGTTTAAGTTTTAGAAATCCATGCAAAGGTGGATCTCGCCATTCTTTTTCCTCATAGGGACCAGGTTGGCAACCCACGTAGTATGTCAGATTGGGAAGATTATCTGGGCTGACAATAGTTTTTCTACCTCCTGACAAATCAGAGGCTCTATCAGGGGGTTGATCGGTCTTTGCTTTTGCCGAAAGGGCTTAGCGTCAGGTTTCAAAGGAATAGTATGGGTCATGATGGAGGTGTCATATGTTTTCAAGTCTTCATAACCCCAAGAAATTATTTCAATGTATTCTCGAAGGACCGTGAGAATCTTCTCCTTTTCTTCAAGGGAATAGGAGGTACCAATGTGAATAATCTTTTCTTCACTGGGCTGGCCGATGTTAACCTTTTCAAACTTTCCTCCCTCAGAGGAGGATGACACCTTCTCACATGCCTGAGGGTCTGATTCAAAGATTCATTCCAGCGCAACCATCCCCTTTGGGATGGTGTTAGTAGGTAGGTCCATGATCCCATCACCTTCGTCGCCCTACCCAGTATCGTCGTGGTCTCATTCCTCCACTATCTGGTTTTCAAAGACGCCAACATTCACCATGAAGGCTAGGATATGTTGGTCATCCTCAAAGACCTAAAATTGGGTGACATTATCTAGAATGGATGGGGTGGGGACCATCTCAATTGAAAATCTCTAGAGTTTCAAGCCAGCTATTGGCTCAAATGTGCTGGCAGAAATGGCAAGGGCATCTGAAACATAGTTCCATCGTCGGGGAATGAGATCAATGCCAAAGGCATCGAAATATTCAATAAGGCTCCAAGCCCGGTTGCGGTATGTGGCCAGCCTTTTTCATGACATGTGTATTGACTCCAGACTTGTTTGAAAATCAACTCTGAATCACCCAGAGCCCGGAGGTGGGTGATACCTTTCCTTAATGCAAATAAGAGTCCAAGGACCAAAGCCTCATACTTTGTTACATTATTTGTACAGTTAAACTGCAATCTGTAGGATGCAAGGAAGGACTTCCCTCGTGGATTGATTAATTCTACCCCAGCCCCACAGCCTTGTTTGGATCGGGACCCATCAAACTTAAGGGTCCATAAGTCATTCTTCATAATCTGGGGCTGGGGCAAAATAGTATTCTTTGGATTATTGCTGGGAGACTTAGGGATTCCTTCTAGGACTACCAGCATGAATGTAGAATTTACCTCTAGAGGTGTTTGGATTCAAGATTCCTAGGGAGATGGCACCAAAGGGGCACATCCTGTAGGAACACTGGGCCATGGGGAATCAGCTTCATTTTGTCTATTCTGAAAGGTATCGAGGTGCCGGTTAGCGATCGAGAGACATGGCCCACACTCAAGTTCTGAATATTTCTGGTAGTGTACTCAAGACCAAGTGCTAGACAGGAGTGTGGTGAGGGTTGCTGCGGTACCTTGAGAGTCAACCTCAACTCTCACCTTTTCTTCTAGGTCCTGGGCTCTTTGCAGCATGATAGGATCCTCTCCGAGAATGAAATCAAATGTTAAATATTTCAAAGGGTCGGTACACCCCCAGAGAAGTCTCAGAAAAGAAGACCTCATTGACCCTCCCAACCTCGGTAAGGGTCTGTTTCATTTGGGGTTCACTTTCAACCCAGATCTTATTTGATTCTCCCTCCCACGGAAGCCATAAATGGGTGAAGTCAGTTGAAAAGTATCCATTCAGGAACTTAGACCAATTCCAGCTTAATAACATCCCGTAAGTCTCTGGGATGTCCACCACTTGGATGTCAATTATGCTGGCTATCCTGGGGTCCTAGATAAGTTGTATCCGGATGTTCTTCAATTCCCCCACCATTTTTATAGCAGTCTTATCCAGTTGGATCACTGCACCATTAGATGGGGTGGGGTGGAACCTGAGATTCTGACAAATAGACAAGGGCATGATGTCACCCGAAGCTCCGGAGTCTACTAAGCAGTTGTGTATATTTTTTCCATGGATATTCAGGCCTAGTAGGAAGGGAGGATCCTCATTGTTCCCCCGAAAGATGGTCGTGTTAGCATCTTTGAATGAGACGGTCCTGGGTGGGCGGCTGACATCTTTTGGGTTTCCCAAGAGCTTCAGAAGAGACTTCTTCTGCTCGAGACAGTTCAGTAAAACCTCCATCAAGGTCATGGAGGTGGTGGTCTACTCTAACACCTTCGTAATGTCAAATCTTCCTCCCGAGAATTGGTGGTTTTCCTCGGCCAGATCTTTTGCGTGGTTAAAGCTAGGACCTTTTGGAGGAGTGGGTCGGTCAGTCATGTCATTTCAGGGAGGAGGAGTGTCTTTGATAGGAGGTGTGGGCATGTGAGCTAGTCTTTTACCAACCTGACTCTGAGTATTATATGGAATCCGCAGGTTAGTAAAGGCGTTGGCCTCGAAGGGCGAGATAGATTTGTCAAAGAATCCCTACAATTCAGATTCTTCTTCATCCTCCCCGAAAGTTTCGAAGAAGATGGTATCATAGGTGAAGGCACTGTGGGTTGGCTCTTGGACAGGAGGCTCTAGAGGGGTGGTATCATGCAACTGCTGCCTGTCCAGCTAGGAGATCATGATGACCTTCTCCAAGGTGGCACAATTCACCTCATTGTGTGAGCCCGTATCGTGCAATCTACACCAATTAGTCACGGGCTGGAAGTCTATAACTGGTGTGAAATGTGATGGTCTAGCACCATTTTGGATGGCATTTTGGTTTGGAGGTGGACCTTCGGTGTTTGCGTTATTATTCCATTACTGTTAATTAGGCCTAAGCCTATTATTGAAGTTTCTTCCTCTGACATTGTTGTTTTGTTGGCCGAAGAAAATGTTTCCCCTCTAGGAATTTGAGTTCTGGGGTGTGTAGGACCCTGCCTTCAGTTGGCCCATGTCCACAGTCAAGGTAGACAACATTCGCCAGAGGGATTCAACCTCAGCGGTCAACTGAGTGTTAGTGTCACAATGTGATGGTTGTTATTTTTGTTAGCTTCCTGGTAAGGCAGTAGTATTAGCCAGAGTTAAGGGCAGCAATCCTCCAGTCGCGGACGACTGAAAGAAGGGCACTCAGAATGGTTGTGTCTGAGGCTATTGTGCCTGCTGCGGCTGATTCCAAGGGAAGACTTCCAGACCCAGCGCCATCTAGGTCTGCGTTGGGTAAACATACCAGGCCTGCTGGTCTATCAAGGGTGGTGGAGGGTTCATCGCCATAGAGGGGGCACCTATCGCCAGATTGGGGTTGTATCCCCCGACATATGTAGTTCCATCAGGAATCATGTTGAAGGGCGTGCTCTGCCCAATCCCGCCCAGGGATTTGTTAAGACCATGGGACAATTCTAAGGCCAGGTTATAGACTTTTGCCAAGGTGTCCCGGTCGCCCGCAGTGGTTGTTCTCCAAAGGAGAGTGGCGACAAAAGGGTCCATCATGTTAAGATAGGTCTATATGGTTACTTCTAGGGATGGAATGACGGGGCCCATGCACCACTTTAGGGCACGCTGGAACCTATGGTTGAATGTTGCAAGAGGTTCATTGGGTTCCTTCCTGATGGAGATGAATTGACTATGGGACCAGGCTGGGTCCACATGCACGTGAAAGGCAGCCAGGAAGGCATCCTCCATGTCCTACCAACTATTTATGGAGTTGGCAGGAAGGTTAAGGTACCAGTTCAACTCGCCTTGCCCTAAAGACAAGGGAAACATTTGAGTCACAACATCTTTATGTTGGATCCGGTGTCGATTCATGGCATCTTTATATGCCTGTAACTATTCTTCCGCGGTCTGTGAGCCTAAGTGCTCATATCATGGGCAGATCTTCTCCGGGTGAGAGGGTAAGTCGTTGATTGCACCCAGAAAAGTTTCCATTGGGGATCCGGTGTTTCTGAAATACGTGGCCATTAGGGGAACTATATGTTGGGGAGTTTGGGTATTGGTTCCCTGGATTGTCTGAGAATTTTGGGTATTTGGAGGTATGGTAGATCCCCAGACAATAGTGGCTGGTATGATTTTTGAGTTCTGCTTCTTTTGAGTAGGAGGCTCGAGTTCGACAAACCTTTCGGGATTCAGGGCAGACCTAAGGACTCTTTCAAAATTTGTAGGGGAAAAAAACCCAATCCCGCTGAAGGCTTGCCTCTTAAAACTATAACTTAGGGAACCCTCAGGAGGTGTAAAATCAGAATCTTGGGAAGGGGATGAGTTCATGCCCTCCTTCTAGCGCCATTTTCTGTTGACGGGGTTTTGCTGACTGGGTCTGTCAACAGTCATAAGTTTTCACCGGGTTCCGGGGATACCAGCCAACTCCGCCTGTAAAGGCTGTCTAGGGAAATTATATTCTCTAGGCCTTCAAGCACCTGGGTGTCGGGTGATGATGGCGCGGGGATCGGTTAGGAGAAGTGACTATTTTTGAGGGGGGATAGCTGGTTTCTTCAACTCATTTTCTCTAGATATTCAATAAAGTAAGATTTCCCCTAGCATTCTACACTTAGAAAATAAAATGAAAAAGATCCTGCAGGGTTAGAAACATCTCATCTAACTACAGTCATGTTGAAACATCCAGAACATCAATAATACTCTGATAGACTACACTAAATACCGAAGAAATACATAACCATCAGTTAGAACTTCATCAGTAGCAAGGAAAAAGAGGTCATTAATCTACTTTAACATATCAGAGTAGAAGATATAAAGAACATAAAGCATGAAATACCATTAACTCAGAAGTAGGAATGCCAACAACATCATTGAAAAGAACTCTTCCTTCTTCATTAACATTTCTTCCAGCGAGCACTGGTGCGTGATACAATGGTGGCTCTAAGGGAGAATCTAACTATTGAGAACAGAACAATGGAGAATTGAGGTTTGCAACTAAAATGAGAAATCACTTTGCTATTGCTATGGACAACAAAATCATCAATTTTGTCGGCCCTTGAAAATGGGTCAATTTGGCTATTTATGCGAATCTTCTAAACCTAACCCTATTTTACATCAGCTTTCAATAAAATACAATATCTGGGGGCTGGTACTACGTTCACCACCCTATAAAAGACCTTGAGATAGAATAGGTCAGCCATGTTAGAAGAATAAGATAAGAATATACAGCGGAAGAACCAGCCTCAAGAAGAGAGCCAAGAAGGAGAAAGAAGAATAGTAGGTCCCCCGAGGATCGAGGATTCATGCCTCATAAATGGAAAATGTAGCACCCTATCTCCAATGTGCCAGGTGTACCTCTGAGCGACGCCTTGAGAAGACCATCCTGTCAGAAAACCAACTACTAAGTCGATGCCCCCTTGATGTAGTCAACCACCCTCTGACAGCTTTTATTAACCGCTTCTGAAAGTGACCGGTCAGCCTCAGGGACTGGGACACGGATCACTTTGAAAGAATACAAAATTTTGGATCTGGGACTCTGGGATCTAGGAACTTACATCCTCAAAAGAATAAAGAATACCCAACACTTGAGTTTTCCCCAGCCTCCAGAGAAATCTCAAGGTTGCTTATTATAGTTGAAATCCTGGAGGAGGTGGGAAATACCATCTTCATCTATCTCCTTCAGGCTGGCCCTTTGGTATTTGGCAACTTCAACTTGTTCCCCTAGGTCCAGAATATTTTCTTTAAATTCATCTGCCATTCGCACTATGTCATGACCACTAAGTATCATGCGGGTTAACTTTGCCATCTGGGCCCCATCTATCCCCTCCGTGGATTGATACCGGGACTTCATTATTTCATCAAAACTCCCCAAAACTGAATCTTTGGGGGTACATGTATCTGTGCTAAGGGGATCAGCCCCTGAAGTCTTTATCACAAAAGACTTGTATAAATTGGAAGAATATTTAATAGCATTTACCTTATCTTGTAAGGACCCTACCAGTTGCTTGATTACCTCCAATGTGAGGTCAAGTCTAGAGTGTTGGGTTCTCACGAAATTAAATGATTCATCACCTAGAATTCCAGATTCAGAAATCATATCTTCTCCTAGGGTAAGGAGTTTTTTGAGATCCACTTTCTATGCATGGTAATTCTTGGCATCACCCTCCCATAGTTCAATAAGAATTTCTACCTGGTGAATAACCTGTCGGGCCGTGTATAGATCTAGGAGGGTGGACACCAGAAAACACCGGGTGTTTCCTATCTGCAGGGTGACCCACTCGTCCACTGCCTGAGCTTTCTTCTTCATTACTCGCAGGGAGTCTATGTCACTCTGTGGTATATCTTCTGAGGTGGAGGCCTCCGGAGGAGCGGCATTGATGGGTTGAGCCAACTCAGTGAGTAACCCTATAAGGTTTGCATTATTTTCCTTTTCAGCTTTGAGCCTCTGGGCCTCTTTCTCATATCGGGCTTCCACTGCCCTTTCTGCCTCCTTCAGCAAGTCTACCTCACCTTGCTTTCCCCTTTTACCTAGTGATACCTCTGCAACATTATAGTCTTTGGGGTCCGTGGTTGCTTCATCGACGTCTGGGGGAGGTGTTGCCACAACGGCAACTATTTCTCCGCTCAGCCCAGTTCAAAGGGTATGAACTGTCCTGGCTTTCTTGGCCTTTGGCATGGCATAAACTTGGGCCATCATTTTGGGCAGGGAGAGGGGAGTCACTGGAGCAGACTGAGCTTTTCTTTTCCTACTTTCTATCAGCCATTGAGGTGGTACGGGTGGCCTTCCTGCCAAAATTTTTTTTCTTAATTCTTCCCCAGTGTCATGTGGCTGTTACTCTTCAGTGGCGTGAACCTCATCCATTCCTCTCCCTACCTCAACTTCTTTTGCAGAAACATTCTCTTCAATCTCCATCTCCTCAGCCTTTTCCTCTATGTCCATTACTTTGTTAGGACTTTGGTAGACTTCCTCGGGGATTTCTTCTTCAAGCTGTTTCTGTTGCTCTTCTTCTACTGGTTGCTCTTCTTCTACCACCGGGGCTTCTTCTTTTGGTAGTAGGGGAGGTGTCGGGACAAGATTTAGAGTTTGGGCTTCTGTGATCACCTGCCTAAAGGTTGCTCCTGGGAGTGGCCTTGGGAACTTGGCAGCTAGGGTTATGGTTATTCTCGAAGGTCTGGTTCCCCCAGTCGATGCCATTTTTTTTCCTTTCTTTTGTTGGTCCACTCCTGGACCTTGCATCGCTTGAGCCCCAGAGATAATCTCTAGTTCTGGCTCCTTTTCTTCTACCCACTGCTCTTATCCCTGTATAGGCTCTTATTGCCACCGCCTCCAGGGGATCCACCCCTGTTGCCTTCACCATTAAGGCTGCTAATGACGGGGAGGACGAGGGATGAAGCAGGTCAGTCATGAGTGGTGGAGTGGCCAGCTGCATTATTAACTGCTACCTCAACTGCTGGGAGGCTGCCACTAATTGCTTTATTTTCTCTATGATGGGGACTTCTTGCACAGGAGGGGTCATGTCTATTCCCTTCCCTTTGTCTGCACCCTGCGAAGAAGTCCGAGCCATTGGAGTCATTTTTGGTACCAGTAGTGGAGTTAATTTTGGCATTGGCTGGGCTGCTCGACAGGTACTTCTAGGGTACACCGTCTTAAAATAGGCATGGCTTCGCTCGACCACCTCTCGAGTGAAGTCTTCAATAGTGGGCCCTTCCTGGGTGACCCAATTCACTGGTGGAAGGGCCTTCGTATCGATCTCCTTTGCCTTGTATTGGGGGTCGATAGTGGGGGTGACATCTAAGAAATCTATTGGGAATCTCCAGAGCTTCAAATTTTGCATCATGCCGGCTGTCATTCTGACATAATTCCTGCTCCGCACCTCCACATCATCTTGGAAGTCTGCCCAGAAGTCCTCTATGTGTATATGATGGGGCTTTGAATCCTGGGGCATTGTCGTTGCAATCCTGCCATGCGAATCAAAATTTTTCCACGCCAGATAAAATTTCTGCACATTGTAACTTTTCAGCTCATTGTCTGCCTCCTTTGTGGCGGCCAGAATGCATGTGTAGTTCCCATAGGTGATTGGGAATGGAATGTTGGGGATCTTTTTGAGTGCAAAGAAGGCATGTACCTCCATTATTTGCCTGCAGTACTCCAATAGCACGATCTTGTCCCCACAATGTTTGGGCAACAAGTAGGGTTTTCTAGAGAAGCCAGTGACCCTAATGTATGTGTGTTGTTAGAATTTAATATAGTAATATCCATAACTATGGACCAACTTCATTGCCTCTGAAGACAGGCGATATCTGGCATCCTAGGTGGGTGTAAGCAGATGGTAATAAATGAACGCGTCATTTACCTGACAAAAACTAGGGAAGCTGGCCTCCCATTGAACTTGTGGGAAATGGTCCCACGGCGCCTTCTGTCCCAGGCCAATCCTGAGTATGCCATCTGTATGTAGGCCATGGTCATGGGGCCTCTGTTGTGCTAGGGCCTAGAAAACATAGGAAGACATATAAAATTTCTTCTTCTGGTTTAGCTATTGGAAATGGGAGTCGACGTAGTTGGAGATTATTGTCGCCCAGTTGAAGTATCCTCCCTTGGTGGAGATGCCAAGGAGGAAGTAGTACATCCATCAAGAAAACTCTTGGGTGGAGGGCTGCCCAAAGACCCGGGCCAATGCTATCATCCCCATCTGGATGCTCTCCTTGAATTCAGAGTGGGGAATCTCTATCTTCATTATTTTTGGGTCTCTCTTTGTGGCCTTGATCCAATGGGTATTCATGTATACCTGGGCAGCATGCTCCAGTTGTGTAAACTAGGTCAAGGCATCAGTCCTTGTAACCACTGAGGCCTTGTCAAATTATGGGATTCCCAGGCTTGCCTAGAATGTGACTAGGTCAAGGGACACCAGAGGAGTGGGGTATCCCATAGGTTCTACGATCGAGAGCATAATGGCCTGGACAAAATAATTGTAGTTGGTTGCCAGTTTTAGGATAAGATCCGAAGATTGCACGAAGCATGGGAAGCAAGCTTCCCAGAGGATTCTGGAGTTCTTGATGTTGGTTGCTAATTGATCTCCAGCCTGTCACTGGATTTGCATTATTTTCACCAAGGCTTGCATCTCCAGCCATGTTTCAACGCTGGTGTCAGTTATCAGCTTGACCTTAGACTCAATCTTTGAGCCCATGATGACGTTATCTTGCATGAATTTCATTTTCAGAGGCATCTTCTCCAGGGCCTTCTCAATCTTAGACTTTACTGCAACCCTGGTTTTTGCTACAGAAGGTAGCTCTGGACTTCTGGGTGGAGAAGATGCAGATGCTTCAGACATGTTTAAAAAAATGAACTCCAAGAACCTGTGAGACAAAGCAACCGTCAGAACAAATTTATCAAAATAATTATTCCGAGGTCCAGAGATCTTACCACCGTGATGCTCGATTTCCTGAAAAGTTAGATTCATGCAAAGATAACTGAAAAGAAAAACACATTGTAGACTTAAGATCTTATTAAACATCCGGGTCTGGGGATTTTATCACACTTGATAAAGACACAGGATGGATGATGGTAGGAGACCCAAAGCCTGGAGAAATGACCGTTGGTGCAGACGTGTAAAAAGGCAAGTCATCAAGCCCACGTGGGCGCCATGTGCGTAGGTATTAAATGCAAGTTATGGCTATGACGGCGGAGCCAAGTGTTCGAACGCATGAAAAGTGAAGGCCACGTGGCTGGAATTGATTGTGCGCATGGGACATAAATGAGGTTCTGTCAAACTTCATGGAGGAGAGAGAAAACCTCCTGTTTGAAACCAGCCGAGAGCCGAGTTTCAAACAGGTGTTTTTTGCCCTGAAGCAAGTTCGTGGGAAGAAAACCAGAAACAAGGGTGACTTGACCAGCTTGTCAAGCCACCCAGAAGGATATACATGAGGGCCAAAGGATATACACATAGAAATGGGGAGATAAATAGAGACTACATAAATATACATGCATATACACAAAATATACAATGCAGAATGACGCCCGTAGAAAAACCAGATGAGATAGAGACATATATACAGCTATTTACCTATTTTGCAAAGGAACCACTTCTGCACAGAGGGTGGACAACCCTCTAGCAGAGCTAACTCACCAACGGGTGGCAAAACCAGAAAATAGAAAACCAACAAAACAGATGACGAAGCGAACAAGACAAGAGAAACCAAACAAAAATAAAAAGAAACCAGAGAGGTAAGAACAGAAAGACCAACTTGAGAACGCAGAAGGCAGAGGAAAGGAAGGAGTTACTGCGGGAGCTCTACAATAGCTCAAGTTTTCAAACGGTCAGAATCACAACCATGAGGCACTCGCAACTGCCTGAAAGTGACCAGAAATGTTAAGCGTTGATTATTATAAACTCTCTACAAATGCTCTGTTAATCACTTTGAAATCGTTCTGGTAATCACTCTAAGTGCTTGGAAGTTTTAATCATGGTAAATGTGAAAGTGACAGATAATTTCTATTTATACCCACGGTAAAAAGGTAATCCTCCTCCTTCCAGCAATCTCTGGACAAGCAAACCTCTGGACTCCAGGCCTGGGAATTCCCCATGATGATATCCTTAAGAACATCATGGCGAAGAATCTTGGAGTCTGGAATCTGGTCCCCAACGAAGGACAACCTCTGGGACCGGAGTCCCAGAGGCAAAAACCAAACGAACAAAACACCACACCGGGGGAGAAAACCCCGGAGAAAGAAAAACAAAAAAGGGAAAGGAAGACAAGGCAAAGCCGCAAGCAAAAAAAAACAAAAAAAAGGGGTACCCAACATTTTGCACACAAAATGTAGGGACGGGGATGCAGGGCATAACAGTATGTATGTATATATATTTGTCATGTGTATATATATTTGTATGTATGTCTTTATATGTATACATATATTTTTTATTGTTAATAATGGAAAAGTTCATGTGGTAGGCATCTAAACGGTGTTGAATTCAAATCTTCTACAATGCCAAAAAAAATTGTTAAATGTGATTATATATAATGCATTATGTTTTTTTGTCCCACAAAATTGGGGAGTACTAGTACAACAACATGACTAAAATACTTAATGTCATGAGAAGGTCCTCACAAGGTAGATGTATTTGTCACACAATAGAGAACCACATAGTATGAAACATAAAATAACAAATTATTCCAACTTAATTAGTAAATAGAGTAAAAATCAAATATTAAAGTGAATTTAATGTTCATACAGGCAATAAACATGGGTTAAATTATCTACCCCTCTTATGTTCTCCTCCACTTCCTATTTAGCACAACCAAGGAAATGCCTTAATAATATAAAATTCACTTATTTGGGTCCTTGTGCGTTGATAGATTTGCGATCCCAAGTGAACTAATCCTCTAGCTTGATTGTCTAGAGATAGGAGGACAACCAACATTTCCTTTTATGACCTTGGCATTCTTCACTCATTTCTCCTCAGGGAGAGGAATTAATCATAGGCCAACATGATCTTCTTTGGCATAAGGGCAGCCTTAAATATCTATCGTCTCCTCATTGATAATGGTTAGCAACTATGATGGCATCATTATGTTATGCACACCCCATCGATATCTTAGAAAGAAGAGGTGACATCAACATTGCTTTAGTCAAGCCCACCCACTCCCTCATCAACATTGCATGTATCCTCCCATTTCTTTCTCTCATTCAACCTTGATTTCTTATGGTGTCTTTGCTTCCCTTTCTTCCCAATACTAGACAAATGGAATGTAACTATACTATTATCATTACCTTTCATACAAACTAATTCATCGATAAATTCAAGTGATCCATGATCAGTCATAATAGGTATTTTTTCAACACAAATTTTTTTAGTCAAATTGGTTGCCTCCTTGGGCCTCAATATTCTTAATATTTTTCTTCCTTCCCTCCTTTATTTTCTCTACATCAAAAGAGTGCCTTGGAGTTGTCTCATGTAGATTGACTATCTCTAGAGGTGCTTCGTCTACCAAATTGACAAGACCATCATGAAGGTCAGGAGAAACTACTTTTGATGTGACCATACGATCTACTTTCTTTCTCTCCAGCAACTGTGATATTGTCTTCCTCCTCTTGATTATCAACAGTCATAAACCTGCATAATTTCTTAAATTTTTTTGCTGCCTTCCTCTAAGATCTCCTCATATATTTTCATTCCATGGGTTGTACAAACCCATTCATTACATGTTTCAATTGTGCATTATACTCTTATGTAAGGTTGGGTGCTGAAATGTGTTGAGATACACTAAAATTTCAAACTTGAAAGCATTAAATTCACAACAATATTTGATTGCAGGTATTTTTTGATGAATAGCGCCTTTTATATTAAAAATATTAAAGTTACATATCCACAAAAAAGGGGCTGGGGGACATAGAAATCACCCCGTAGAGTTCACACGGCAGAGCCAAAAATAAAAACTATTCATAAAAAAAACATAAAGCCATTAGGCAGCAAGAGCAGTAGTAGAAGGTGGAGGATCTTTATCATCTGATCCCCACGCCTTAGTGGGATTGATAGGAGGGTCAGGAAGCAACCAACCATCATCATCATCTTTTTCTTTTTCTTTTTCATCCGCCCTGGGTGGGGAGATAGCAAGAGCTAGGCGGGGATACTTGGAAGAGGTGGCAGGAGGCCAATCCAAACCACGGCGAGCACCAAGAGCATCAGGAGGGGCAGACTGCACCAGAGCCGGTGCCCACCCAGAAGGCCGAGGAGGTGGAGAAGCCGAGCGGGGCCACCATCCCCTCAGAGAGTGGTGACAAGGAGCCTGGGACCGTGGAGTGTGCGAGCGGCGCGCTGAAGAACTGTGCCTGCGGCGACAGCCTCTAGGAGGCGTACCCTCAGCAGAAAGGGCATCCAGAGGAACCCAAGCGATAGTGCAGGGAGCATTGCCCCAATGATTGAGCAGCTCCTACAGGTGAGCCACTTTCAGAGCCACTTTATTAGCTTAAACTTGAATCTACATCATAACATTATTACATATACAAGCTTTGTTAAACAAAGCAACATTCGTATCAAGAGAGCTGTGAGAGAAAATAACAACATTTCTATCTTTCCAAATATTAAACAAAATCTCGATCCTGAAAGTATGCCAAATATGGGTAAACTTTGAGGGGAGTCTAGGAGAATCTCGTAAGACAATCATATGTCAAGAAAAAGGCTCGGGCTGAAAGGGCTTAAAAAAATTGTGAATCCACTGCCAATACTATTGAGCTCTCCTACAAAACTAGAAGATGTGCAAAAAGGTCTCAGGGTGACCGCAAAAAGGACATCGAGGGTCATGAACCCCCAGATGTTTGAGCCTAGGGCTAAATGAGAGACCTTGAAACAAAAGACACCAAGCAAAAAGAGCTATCTTGGGCTCTGTAATGGTGGTCCAGATGGTGTGAAAGCGAGAGCTCCAGTGGGAAGTGGCCGAATGAAGATGCCATCTCTGGTTAAGGATATCCACCATCAGAAGATGCGGGGATAACCACCTATAACCAAGCCTTGGCTTGTAATTTCTGAAAGGCGTGGCAGGATACCATTTCCAATCCTTCCACCAAGGCCTAGTAGCCTGAATGCCAATCTTATGAAGCAGATTGGTAGGAATAGCCGAGATCAAAAGATCAAAAGCCTGGCGATCAGAACAAGCCAGTCAAAATTGAACCCGCATATCCTCCCAAGATCAGATCCCCATAGAGACTCTGGAAAAAATATCTTTGGGAGTCTGAATGCCGCGTTTGAAAAAATGCAGAGCACAAGCCCCTTGAGTTTTGGCCAAGGGTATACCATGTATGGAAAATAGAGGAGACCACCAGAGGCTCTGCTGATTGAAAGAGAGCCCATTGCAGAAAGAATCCCCATCCCATTGAATCCAGGGCTTAATAGCTTCCCAAGCTTTCCAAATTCTCTTGATGACAAAGGTACCCTGGATTTGAACAGGTTCTCTCATAGTGAGCAAAGTCTGGAGGCCAATGCCTTTCTAAGCTGGCCGGTGAACCAGAAATCCAGCGGAGATGCAATGTCTTACAAGAATTTTCCATGCCTCATCACCAGTGAGAGCTCGGATAATCCACTTTGCACAAAGAAAAAGCCCTTACTTCTGGGTGGAAAGAAGGCCCAGGCCTCCAGAATCACGAGGAAGACAACAATACTCCTAGGCAACCTAATGAAACCCATGGCCATCAGCACCAGAGGCCCAAAGAAAGTCTCTAAGAAAATGCTCAAGCTTGAGATAAGAGGCCTTAGAGGGAGCCCAACAAGAGGAATAATAAACATGGGTAGCAGCCAGCACTTTGGAACAAATCTGGAATTTCCCCTCAAGAGAGAGCAGCTTGCAAATCCAATAATGCAATATTTTCTCAATTTTAGCAAGCACAGCATTCCATAATTCCACAGAAGAGCCATGAAAGGCAAAAGGAATGCCCAGGAAATAAAAAACTTCTCCATGTTGAACCCATTTCCAGCCAAAACTAGCAAGCCAAGGTGGGGCTGGAAGAAAAGACTGTCTGAAACAAAGAGTTTTACCCCATTGAATGGCTGATCCACAGGCTTGACAAAAGGTGTCCAGGCATTGCAAGGCATTGGAAATGTTCTCCTCATCCTCAATAAGAGTGAGAAAGGAGTCATTAGAAAAATGGCCATTAACCAACTGGGAAGAAGAATTAGGAAGGGAAATGCCCCGAACCAAGCCAGCGGAGACAGAGTTGGCAAGCAAATACCCAAAGCCTTCTGCAGCAAGCACATATAAAGCAGGAGCCAGCGGACAACCTTACCGGATGGATCTAAAAATCCCAAAAGTATCAGATTGGGCCCATTGATGGTAATGCAAGTAGAAGCATCTCCAAATAGCATTTCCACAGATTGCAAGAAGTGAGGGCCAAACCCCAGAGCTTGAAGCATAGCGAGAATGAAGGGCTGTTCAATGCAGTCATAGGCTTTAGCGAAGTCAATTTTGAGGAATAGAGTAGCCTGTTTAGATTGACGAGCCCACTCCATCCCTTCCCAAACAGCAATGATGTTATCAAGAATATACCTGGACTTGATAATGCCAGTTTGCTCAGGATGAACAATAAGGGGAAGGAGATGTCTGATCTTGAGAGCTAAAGCTTTGGCAATGATCTTGTAGGAGACATTCAACAAAGTGATGGGCCTCCAATTGCAGATATCCTCTGGATCACCAGTCTTAGGTATGAATTTTATATTCCCTTTTTTTATTATGTTACCCAAACTTTTGTTATGAAAAGCTTCGAGGTAAACTTTGTGCAAGTCAGGACCCACAGCATCCCAGAGGTGTTTATAGAATTCACAGGGGAAGCCATCGCATCCTGGAGATTTATCATTAGCCATAGAGAAGGCCGCCTCTTTGAGGTCTAAGATGGTAAGAATTTTCTCACAGAAGGCATGCTGCTCAACCGCTAAGCGATTTGGAGTAACAACAATACAAGCCTTGAGAGCTTCATCCCGAGCAGCCAAATTGCCCTGAGAAGCAAAGACTTGCTCATAGTGCTGGACAAAGGCCTGAAGAATGGCCGGAAGCTCAGTAAGGGTTTCAGATCCTTGCTTGATCTTTTGAATACCAACATTAGTATGATGAGATTTGAGAGCCTGAAGAAACTCCTTGGAGGCTCTGTCGCCCACCTCCAACCAATGGAGGTGGGCTTTGATTTGAGCACCACGAGTAGCATAGGCATCAGCAATTTGTTTCTCATGTCGAAGCTGGGCTAGCTTAAGCTAGAGATCGGTATCGAAAGGATTCAACATAAGCACTTAAGCAGCGCTACGCAGAGCCTTAGTATTAGCTTCATAAGCACGCTTTCTAAAATAGGCTAGCTGACGACCATAAATGTGAAGAAACCTCGTAGTACGGGCAATGGCGTCATTCCACCACTGAATCCAACCAGTATCACTATGGGGCCGAGGAGCTAAATTTCAAACTTGAAGAATGTGGGCTATAGTGGAATTGTGCGTCAGCACAGACATGTTAAGGAAAAATTGCGTCTGAGCAGCTCTCCTGGCGCAGGACTGCCAAGTAAATGGAGAAGTGATCTGACAAGGTAACATCTATCAAAAGAATGACAGGTAGGCCTCGATCTTCAAAAAAGGAGAAAAAATATTGAGCCGTTATCATAGCATGATCCAGCCTCTTAAAAATGCGGTCAGAGCCAACTCTAAAATTGGACCAAGTATGCCAGACCCCACCCTATTGGTGGCAGTTAGCATTGGGATCAAAAAGGCCCAATTTATTGCGCATGTGATACCAGGCTTCTCTCTCCCCAGCTCTCCAGCGAAAAGGTAAAGTTCCTTCTTTGTCAGAGGCCAACTCAACCATGTTAAAGTCCCCACACATAACCCAAGTAGCTGGAGGCAAGTTGTCTTCCAGCCAGACCCATAATTGAGATATTTTGACAACATCATTGGGGGTGTAAACATTAATTACACCAAAAGAATGATTATGTAGAGATAGAAAAATCCAGGTTGCACATTGCATCAGGTCAGATCCATGCGCAATAACATAAGAATGAAGGCAAGGTGACAGAATAGTAATGACACCGCCTTTGCCAGCTTCGTGCTGAGAAGAAAAGACAATATCGTCCGGCCATATGACACGACAGGCAGAGTTAAGCAAAAACCCAGAAATTTTAACTTCTTGTAAACAAAGCACATCCAGATTCTGAAGTCTGCGATGAGTATCACGAACATAGTACTTTCTAGAGAGGTCAGTTAGACCTCGCACATTCTAGGAAAAAAAATCATAAAAACTCTTGCATGGCTTCCTCGTCCCCAAGAGAGGAGAAGCTATTCTGCAAGTAGGCTGGAACAGAACCAAAGCTGGGGAGAAATTCTCTAAACAAGGTGAACCGCCTTTTATCTGGGTCATCTGTGTGACCATCAGGACTGCAAGACCTACGCATAGCCCTGGAGTAGGCAAAGAAGCCGCTGGCGGCGCCAGCACCACTTTTGGAGTGGATGGCTTTGCAGCTAAACTCTTCCCCTATGAAACAGGGTTTGAAACAAAGGGCACCACTAGTGGTGCATCAACTGGCAGAGAATGACCAATGGGCACATCCAGAGATGGCAACACAACAGCAGAGGCTAGTGGCGTGTTAGGGCCTGAGGCATTCCAGCCTTTACGCGTAACTGTAGTCCATTCTTCTTTTTTTCCAGCATTGATGGCTTTGACCGGCGCATCTTCAGGCGCAGGTTTCACCTGAGGGGTAGCCAGTGGGAAATCTTTGATCTTGTGCTCTGTCGATTGACATCGATAACAGGTGTTGGGAAGATTCAAATAAAGCACCTTTTGAGAGATGGTGAGAGCACCAATCTAAATTTCAACAATGTCTTTGAGGTCCCTAGAAAGGTCAACCTCAACACAGACCCGCTTCTGGGGACGGACATTGAAAATTTTTTCATGCTCCATGACAATGACTTTGTCGAGGGTTTTAGCAATAGACTCAATAAACGGCCAGCATGGCAAAGGGAGGCCAAGGAACTCGACCCAAACTAGAACCCTAAGTTTTTTGTCATCTGAGACAGTAAAGTCTCGAGACCATTTCTAAAAAACTAACAGGGAGGACCTAACAGTCCAGGGTCCACGGTTAAAAACCGCTTCCACCTGAGAAGGGTTAGCAAATCAGAAAAGGAAAAAACCTTTGGTAAGGTTTTGCACACCATCAAGATGGACCCCATGTAGGGTCTAGCTCTTGTTGACCCAATCTTTAAGGATACTTTCAGGAGGAGTACGACCCACAAAATATCCAATAAATGTATGCTTCTCTAACCATTCACAAGCAGAATCAAATTCTTGTGTATTAAGAACAATATCAGGGTTACCTCGTGAAAGACCTTCAGGATGAACTTGCGGGGACGTTTGTTCAGAGGAGGCACCATGGCTATCTGAAGCTTCAACTCGCGCACCAGCAGCAGCTGCTGGGCCAAAGTTGGCCGGAACCATACTAAAAGCTAACCCTAATGCAAAAAGGATCCCATAGTAAATGCGGTGTGACAGATGGATGGCCCAGAGTGGAAACACAAGTAGGACGTCGTATGCATGAAACCCTAGCAGAGCCCTCTCAGACAGTGCTTTATTAAAAATGATTGCAGGTATTTTCATTTTTGTCTTATTTTGTTATTCAACAATTTGTCCATAAGATTTGTTTTAAGCCCCACTAAAATTGAATTATAATTTATGCATTTCATCAAGTCTTGTGTTTGATTGTTCTCAATTGCTTTAGATTTAAATGATAATTATAAGTATTTATTCATTTGAGGAAACATATCTTCACATAGAAAGATGAATACTTTAATTCATAACATATAATTCGTTTAATTTATTTTTTGCTCCTCACAATTCAACTATAGTTATTTGTAGATATTTTAATATAAAGACTTCTCTATTTATCTATTTATTTATTATTTTCTATTTTCTTCCAAAGTCAATTTCAGCTTTGTCTTGTAGATGTCATATTAAATAATAAAAAATGTTTATATAAAATTTAATGTTTATCTTATTTTTTAATAGCTTGTTAATTTTACACAAAAAGAATAGTAAATTGTAAAATATGTAAGAAAATTAAAATCATTAAAAATCACAATTATATCTATAAT